>CAUYLG010012013.1:0-29656 GCA_963573385.1 Cacajao melanocephalus
CTCCAAGAAATATGGGACTATGTGAAAAGACCTAATTTACGACTGATAGGTGTACCTGAATGTCATGAAGAGAATGAATCCAAGTTGGAAAATATTCTTCAGGATATTATCCAGGAAAATTTTCCTAACCTAGTAAGCCAGAACGATACTCAACTCCAGGTAATCCAGAGAACACCACAAAGATATTCCTCAAGTAGAGCAACTCCTAGACACATAATCGTTAGATTCAATGGGATTGAAATAAAGGAGACAATTTTAAGGGCAGCTAGAGAGAAAGGTCAGGTTACCCATCAAGGGAAGCCTATCAGACTCACAGCAGACCTCTCAGCAGAAACCCTACAAACTAGAAGAGAGTGGGGGTCAATATTCAATATCCTCAAAGAAAAGAATTTTCAACCCAGCATCTCATATCCTGCCAAACTAAGCTTCAAAAGTGAAGGAAAAATAAATTTTTTTGTGAAAACGCAAGCACTCGGAGATTTCATCACCACCAGGCCTGCTTTACAAGAGCTTCTGAAAGAAGCACTATAAACAGAAAGGAACAACCAGTATCAGTCATCCCCCAAACTTACCAAAATGTAAAGAGTATCTCTATAATGAAGAATCTACACCAACTAATGGGTAAAATAGCCAGCTAACATTAAATCACAATACTGAATTCACAAATATTAATATTAATCCTAAATTCAAAGGGATTAAATGCCCTAATTAAAGACACAGGCAAATTGAACAAAAAGTCAAAACCCATCGGTACGCTGTATCCAGATTTATCTCACAAGCATCGACACACAAAGATTCAAAACAAAGGGATGGAGGAAGTAAATGGAGAGTAAAAAAAAACAAACAGGAGTTGTAATTTTTGTCTCCGACAAAATAGACTTTAACAGTAATAAAGACTAAAAGAAAGAAGGATACTACATAATGGTAAAAGAATCAATGCAACAACAGGAGTTGATCATAAATATATATGCACCCAATATAGGAGCACCCAGATGCATAAGACAAGTTCTAAATGGCTTATAAAGAGCTTTGGACTCCCGCACAATAATGGCAGGAGATCTTGACACCACATTGTTAATATTCGATGGATCAACAAGATAGAAAATTAATAGGGACATTTAAGATTTGAATTTAGACTTGGAATAAGTAAACTTAGTGAATATCTGTAGAATTCTTCACCCCAGATCTCCAGAACATAGATTTTTCTCAGTATCATATTACACCTATTCTGAAAGTGACTATATGATTGGAAGTAAATCACTCTTCAGCATTTGCATAGCATTTCATAGACTTAAATGAAATATTGGTTGGCTGTTTGTTATTTTCTTCCCTTATTCCTTACTGTCTGTTGTTAAGCACAATTATTGGCATAAAAGAGATTTTTAATACCTATTCCTAGATTGTATTCCAGCCTGGGCAATAGAGCAAGAATTTTGTTCTCTCTCCCCCTTTTTTTTCTTCTTTCCCTCTTTCTTTCTTAATTTCTCTCATAAAAAATAAAATGTATACATTAGGCCAGGTGCAGTGGCTCGTGCCTGTAATCTCAGCACTTTGGGAGGCTGGGGTGGGTGGATAACATGAGAGCATGAGTTGAAGACCAGCCTGGGAAACATGGTAAAACCCCATCTCTACAAAAAAAAAAAAAAAAAAAAACAAACACCCACAAAAAAAAACCAATTGGCCAGGCATGGTGACATTCACTTGTGGTCCCAGCTATTTAAGAGAGTGAAGTGGAAAGATCACTTGAACCCAGGGAGGTGGAGGCTACAGTGAGCTGTGATCATGCCACTACAATCTAGCCTTGACAACAGAGAGTGATCTTATCTCAGAAAAAAAATAATAAATTGTATACATCATCACATATTTTCTTTAAAGTTTTCAAATGTGAAACTTAGATTCTTTTTTTGTTTCAAAAGTAGTTGTGGTTGATTTAGACTATAAAGTTTTAGAATGTATGGTTGGCCTACTGAAATAAACAACTTTAGTGGGCTGAAAATATGTCTATATCTTGATCTGTTGTTTGATTCTAAGTAAAATTTTTCATTTCTTGGCTCTTTAAAAAATAACCATGAGATACAATAATCTGTAAAAATAGAATAACTATCAAAAGGTTTTAGGAGAATGAAGATAAATATATATCACAGATTCATAACACACTGACAATTTCAATAATTATATGTTGATATTTGTTGTGCCCTCCCTATATGCCAGGTACTTTGTGAAGTTTTTACATGGATTATTACATTCAATTTTGTTTTCTACCCTATGCAGTAGGTACTGTTATTGAAGTCATTTTTCAGATGAGCAAAATGAAGCTTGAAATCAAACTCAAGCAGAGTGAATCCATAGCCTACAGGCTACACTACTTTGCTACACTTATGACACGAGCAAAGACGTGGAAATAGGATGTATTAACACAATCCTGAATCCACAGCTTATGCTTTTAAACACTACTGGATCACTCTGTAGTATAACTGTGCCTGTTAAAGCTCTACTATCGAAAATTTCACTTTGAGATCCCCTTCTTTGTCACACAGGACAAGGATAAGGGTATTAATATATGAATTTGTGCCCTCTGAAGTACCTTATTCTTGCCTACCCAATTCTGTCTAGTTTATATAGAGTATTAATGCATTTCTATTCATTGGATCCAGTAAAAATGTACTCACAAAAGACAGAACTAAATGACTCAATTTGGGCACTAAATGGTTTACAGCATGTTAGAACATGTCTCTCAATATAAAACCAATCTAGAAAGAGTGAAAATATGTTGATGTTACTAACCACCCTAGATTAAGTTTTCCATTGTATGCCTGGTCTGCCTTTGTTTTACCCATGGCCACATATTAATACTAATCTGATTTTCCCCTGTTCCTGGCACTGTTTCCTCCTGTTCTTTGTCATCTGTTGATACTGGATTAAGGATCACTGGATGACTGTTAATGAATTAAATTGATTTTGTAGGAGTCTAAGCAAAATATGTGAGGCATTCAAATGGCAAGTACAACTACTGTGAATTATCAATAGCTCCTCAGTTAGAATGGCTTACTGGGAGTTGACTGTGCCTGGCTTCTTGTGATAAGAATAGACTGATAACTTGCTTCTGGCAATGTGTTAGGAATGCGTTGTTTCCTAGCATGTAATTGCTTTTAATAGAAGGTAACAAAAAGTAACTATTCTGTGACATGTGATGCTATTAGGATATTTGTAATTTTCTTTGAAAAGAGAAGCTGGTGTGATTAGGTACCTTTTGTTCCATTAACAGCGGTGATAAAGATGCTATGACTTCCCTCATAGGTTTCACTTACTGTTTGCTCTTGCAGAATCAGATCACATCCCTGTTAATTATTGGCATTTCGATTGTATTTTACATGCTTTTGTTTTCTGAATGCTTATAATTCAAGCATTCTAATGATTGATCGCATTAGCAAATATTAATATATCTGCATGTTGGATCGGCATATGATTCTGAAATCTTTGTAATATAGTGTATAGACATTCATTTTTAACAGTTTAGTAATCCATAAACACATACAAAGATAGACTCATCTAAAATTTCTTAGATTTGAGACAGGGTTTTGGAACACAAGCCATTTTTAAATATTTCAGACTAAGTCAAAATTTAGCTAAGGGATTCCTTAAGTGTTTTTTTTAGCAGTTACTGAGAAGACTTCCAATTAGCCATATTTTAGGGGGAGTACAAGTTCACTTATATTCTGTAAAAGCCATGGGATTTTTTTTTTTTTTAGTGTTTTCTACTTGAAAGGTTTTGGTCCGCTAATATTGTCTATTATCTTTATATAATGATGATGCCACCCACTCTACTTAGTAGAGCATAATACTGTTTTTATTTTCAGTAGTAATGTTTTATTTTAAACTGATCATGTCATCCATATTTGCTTAATACTTCCTGTAACTAGTGACATTTCTTTATGATGACAAGGGGCTGGGATAGAGTTTGTGGCCATGATACAAAACAAAGCTGACTGATTCGTTAAGCATTGAATTCATGACCTTGGTGTTATTAGCTTAGTGCTCTAACCAACGTAAACAATTGGCCACAGGTAGACACATGTGATGACAAAGATTACTAAACTTGTCAGCTATTTTAAACTGATAGTATTTGCTTTCTGCCATAGCAGTGCCTGAGAACAGCTTCATATTATAGCGCTCTTAAATTGTTTAATAATGAAGACTTTTGAACATGCTTTTTAAATTTAGTACCTACCTATATCACAATATAACAATATATAATTGATCTTATATTTTTTTAAACAATAAATTCTTGATTTTGTTATTTTTAGGGACACAACTATATTTTAACTGAGGTTTATTGAGACAGATGGTTACTTGTAGAAAGTCTTTTCTGCATTGTGTCAATATTCTGATGTCATTTGTACTTTTGTTCCAGTGATAGTCCCATTTCCTCAAGCCCTCAGAGACATTAAGGCAATTATTTATTGTTATCAACTCTTTCCAGTTTAATAAGGTTTTTGAAAATATTATTATTACTTTCCTTAGTGGGCAGTGTATATTTGTGCCTCAGTATTTATATATTGCATAATATTTGCTTGAGAATTATTGACAATAAATTAGTTTGATTAATTAGGATCGACCCTAGTTTGAATCTAATAAAGTAGTGGTCTTGAGAGTTTGTTCTGGTTTTTATGAATCTTGCAAATGGTTATAAATGCGTAATCTGTTTTTATAATTTAGTATTTATGTGGTATATGTAGCTTCTCTCAGTTATCTGTTTTAATAGAGGGGAACAAACACACAGAACTTTGAGGCATACGTGGAAAGGAAAGGTAATTAAATGTTTTTATGGTAGTAGTATTTTTGTATTTTAGTATCTTTAGTTCAGATCTATTTGTGTCCCTCTAGACTAGGAGTAAGAAGCAAAAGGAGTAGTGAGTACAGTCAACCTCTTGTCAGATCTTTAGGGATTGTTTAGAGATCTTTTCAAAGATCATCTGTATCTCTTGGCAGCAAAGCAAAAAATGGGCTCTTGGCTTTTGGGAAATTTGCTATGTAGGTCCATTCTTAGGCCATAAGTTTCCTCTGGGCCATATGTTATGGAAAATCCTCTTATCTAGTATTGAATTCCTTTATGGTCATAAGAATTACTAGGGACTTGTGCTGTTTGGGGTGTTATTTTCAATTGTAAGACTCTTTTTGTTGATTGTCTGAATTCGTTATCTCCATTATTTGTCTCTTGTAGCAACAATAATATTGCTGGTCAGGGTCCAGTGTCTCAGGATTAATATGGTTCGAACTGCCAAAAATGTTTATATAATGAATTAATTCATAAGCTGTGCTAGATCCGTTTCAGTCTGTGGGCATTCGGTTAACTGGTTGTTGAGGGACCTCTACATTACGTAGCCCGTGGGCAATGGCCAACCAGGAATATACATATGAGCTGGAAATTCAGCTGATTATTGAACAGGAGCACAGATAGCAGAGACAGAAAGGGGTTGGTTTATATGGTATTTGTTATATACTGTACATTCTTCTGAACATTTTATATATATTAACTGATTTAATGAATTATAATGAAAGAAAATCTGTATGGCAATGTTATTATCTTCAATTATATACGGAAAATAACTGGATAATGAGGAGATTAAGTGACTTACCCAAAGGTTACAAGGGTAACAGATAACAAAACTGAGTTCCCACCCGGTGCTCTTAAATGGTATACAAACTGCCAGCTTCCAATTCATTTACATGATATAACTGGCAGTCTAAATTTTTTTTTGTATTTATGAAGTATATGCTATATTATAGAACTGTCATCCTATTTCAATGGCCTGATATATGCCCTGAAAGGTCTAAAACTTATCTAAATACCAGGGTGGGTGTGATAGCAGGAAAGATAATTTGTCTGGATCAGTGATATATTCTGGCTCTGGTAGAATTTCTAGACTATCCACATTTCTGTCTGAGTTGCTTCTGAATCTGAGTAGAATTACTCATTCTTGGCATCTAAGTGTCCTTCTTGTAGAGTCAAATCTTGAAGATGACATTTGCAATTTTGGAAGGAAAGAGAAACCATAACAGAAGTTGTTGTTGCTGTTTTAACCCCTCCAATTTTTTGTTTGTACCAAACAAAATTTTTTTCAGTCTTTCCTACTGATACTGCTATATAAACAGTATATGGGAATTATATATTCCTTATATACTGTTTTATAAGGAATGATTCAGAATTCCTTTATAAGCAACTGCTATGTTTTACAAGTTTATTTCACTATTATGTAAAAGGCTGAGGATTGTAAACCAGTATTACTGTCTTGCTTTTGATATGAATATTGATCATTATTCTCTACCATCTACCCTTACTGAAAGGAGGGGCCATATGGGATTAGATTGTCAGTAATGTTCTTTAATCTTCCTGGAGGCCTCTAGTTCATGTTACTCTTAGAAATGCTGTAATCTAAGTACTTAAATTATATTCTTATGCCTGTTATGTAAATATTAATGCTTTCCTAATAGTCTTTGAAGTGTGGGGTTTTGAGTTCCAAGGTCATTTTCAAACATCTCATGAGAGGTGACTGTTAGCGGGGGCAGTCATGACAGCATGAGTCTTTGACTGAAAGGAATCAATATGTCAACTTATCAAGATATGTTTTTTTTTTAAATATTGTTTCAAACAGATTGCTTTTAAAAGGCATTGAAAAATACAAACCAATTAAAAATTATGGAAAGGGAAAGCTTACTTTTATAATAATTTTTGCCAAATTATTAAATTGAAATCATGTTACATCACTTTTACTTTTTGCATGAAAAACACCTAATTATTTATAAAAATCATTTTATTTAATGCCTATCATACTGGCTCACTAAACATTTGGTGTTCATAGGCTTTCCTTTCAAACTTCTTGCACTTCCAATTTTGAATTGGGGTCAGGGATTACATGAAATATTTTAAATTTGAATCATCAAAAAGGAGGTTATATAAATGGATGCATCGTAATATTAATAATGTACATTTATATTAATTGTTGAACATTATGAATAATTAAACCTATTAATAGTTACTTAAAATTTCTTCGATTTTAATACTTCTGAACAAACTTTAGCCTGACCACTGCCGCTGAGGTAGGTGACTTTAGGACTAACCAACTTTCCATGTAGGAAGTAACAGAGTTACTGGGACTTTAGAGTTTGTGACATGACTGTTATTTACTTATCATATTGAAATTCATCAGAGATTTTTGTAGAGGAAATCAAAATATTCCCTGCTTTATTATTTATATTTACATAACAGAAATACAAGATTTAAGGCATTAGTGTGTTAATAATGCTTTCACTGTTAAGGACAAGTACCCTGAAATTTATAGAACTAGAGCAACTTCTTTCCCTTCCCATATAGAGATCGGCAATTGGGGCACATGAAATATTAGACATCTCTTTGCCAGTCAAAATACATAATACTTTGATGTACTAATAACTTTTAATGAAGGCACAAGCTGTGACTTAAATAAACCATTCAGTAGGCTTAACACTAACCAATGTTCAGAATTTGCTGGCTGTGGAAAATACATTTTTCTAGAGGTATTTGATGGTAATCTCCATTACTAAGCAGTGATTAAAGATTTTTTGAGACTAAATTTAATCAAAGATAAAATTTTTTTACCAGTCTTGCAGCTGATATCATAAGCCTAAATTTGGTGTAATTGAACTTTATAAAATAGTCCTTTGCATGTTTCTGTTAGAAGTACACACCTCCCTTTGCTCATGAGACCCAGACACCTGCATAATCAACATAGGGAGAAATTTACTTTGTTTCACAAATCTTGTATCTATTGACGTTTGGGTATTAGGAACTACATTTCTGTATATAGGTGTTAATAAGAAATGGTGGCCTACGTAGAGACTAATTTGCTGTAGCAAATGAGACAACAGCATTATTCTAGCAATTCTTCCAAGTGGCCACTGAAGCTGTCCTCCTCGTCTTATTTGTTCGTTTAACAAATATGTATTGAATTTCTATCATATGCCATACACTACTAGTTTTTACTGAATGGTTATTACTCCATTAGACCTATGACCCATGGAATAAGTAACTCTGAATTCTCTGTGGTAGAAATGGATTTTGTTTATCTTGTTTTGCCATGCTGGTATCTCTTTCTTTCTGTATTTTAGGCCCTGCTTGCTTACTTAGACTCAAGATAACTATTTCTTCCTACTCCTGTCAAGAATCTCCTAGGATCCAAATTTTGTTTTGTTGTTACTTAGAGATGCTTAAACTGATGTGTATTAACTGAATCATTTTGTACTATGATACACAGTATTTTCAAAAAATCCTCTGATTAGTTATTCTCTTACTTCTAGTGTGTTTTTATCTTAGTCCTCTCACTGCTTTGTAAACTCAAATGTCAATATGATCAAAAAGATCCAGTGAACTTTGAGGTCACTGTATTTTGAAGTTTAGAAGTGGGAATGGAGAAGACAACAGTTGAATATCCAACAAAAGAAAAACCAACATAGTGATAAAAACTGTTCAGAGTAGTGGAATATGCTTGCCACCTCAGTAGGCATTTGGTTTATAGAATTACTAATTGAATTTTTTGTTGGTGAAAACGGCTTTTATTTTCTTGGAAATGTATTTTTTATTTTCAAGAAGTACGTAGCAAACAGCCTTTCCAGAAAGTATGGGTCCCTTAATAATATTCAGTAAATTCATTATTCTATGCATTCTTATATTTAGAAATATATGTATATTGAACATCTACTGTGTGCCAGATGCTAGTCTAGGCCTTGGGGGATGTAGCTGTGATTAAGGCAGATGTGATCTTGACTCTTTTAGAACTTACAGTCTCACAGTAAAAATATAAACATGTAATTATATTGCTGTGAATTTCAGATGGTATTAGTGCTCTAAAGAAGGTAAAATACAGTAATATGATGAGAAAGTACTTAGGTGGGGACTTAAGTGTGATGGTTAGAGAAAGTAATTTTAAAAGCATGTGAGTTGGGGAATTTGAAAAATGTATCTTCAGAAGCAGAATCCAGCAGGACTTGTTGATGGATTGGGTGCAGTACATTAAAAAAAAAAATCAAAGAATCAAGATATCAAACACAGTACTGTCCAATAAGCATCTAATTGTAGCCACTGAATCAGAAAAGGCTGAATAGTATAGTGTTGACAGAAAAAATGGTCAGAGGATTAAAACAATGTGATAATCCAGGAAAACCATCTCTGGATGTACTATACCAACATTTTCAACGGTAAGAAGTACAGTGAAGCTCAAATTAGTTTAGTGTTAGTACATGGAAATAAATTGTATTGCTTTATCATTAACCTTTGCTTCAACTCTAGGGATTTGTGCTTTGTTTGATTTGACTGTAGAGACAATCTTTACTTTTTTTGTCTGCGTTTAACTATTTAGTCAAATGAATATTGCACCTCTAAGTGTTTCTTTTGATTTACTGTAGGCTGAGGTCATACTGTGTACTAGGCGTCAATTAATTACAAATTGAACAGTTTTGCTCTAGTGAAGAGAGAATTGTATTCTCATTCCAACTGAATCTGGGATCTAAGAAAGATCTTTATATTCTTTGTGTGTCCAAGGGGGACTGAAAGTGTACTCATAAAAACCTGTTCTGATTTGAAAAAAAAAAAAAAAAAAGAAAAGAAGACATGACCTTTGTTTCTTTTGGATCTTCTACTAAATGGCTTAAAGTGTCACATCAGAAAGGCTTCTTCCCCATAGAAATAATATTCACTATCCAGGAAATTTTAAAAGTTGTGTGTTATCTTGTTCTTGTGGTTGATAGTAAATTTAGCATTTATTAATTATTGATAAGCTGCCAATATGGATCATATATGCATTACAAAATTTTGTGTAAATTTCAAAATATTCTATGATAGATCACTAAAACTTCTCTCACTTACTTCTTTGTGCTCTATTCTTAAGCAGCCATTTCTCCAGGACCTTAGTCCTACAGAATGAGTGGAATTGGTAAAGTAATTGTGATTGTTGATGACTTCCTCATCTTTTTAACCCAGAAAAGTTAGCAACAAACCTGAATTCTCAGTGGGTTGTCTGAGCTTTGCAACTTATGCAGGACCATTGAAGAATATTCCAACTATACTATTTTACCCTATTTCAGTTTGGCAGGGAGGTATTTTAGCACCATTATAATAAACTCATTTGTGAAAGTATTGGAGAATTGCATTCTAGAAGATAATGTAATTTCTCTGTATGATAGTGTTTGCAAACAGTATATTAGTGCATGTGGAAATATATTGAAATTGAGATTTGCTAACCTGCATCTAAGATAGCTTAGTTTATTTGATTAGTAAACTCCAAATATATTATTTTGGAGGGCCCCTGGGAAGTGTATAAGAAATTTTAAAATCAACTCCTTCAGACCACTAGTTTCCCTTCTGTTTATGATGTTTATCACTTCACATTTTTAATTCGTAAAGTATAAAAGGAATCACACAATTTTAGTAGTTGAGTTTTTTTGTCTTCTAGAAGTGATATCATAATAGTGATTTTAAAACAGAGAGAGGGAGTCATGCATATGTATGTCAAAGGGTAATCAACATTGTTTTAGGGTCTTACGCTAAGTTGCATATACAAACACATCTTTTAATTTATATAAGTTATTTGCATTTCTACATAAAATCTCAGCTATTTGTACATGTCCCAGACTATACTGGATTCTGGTTTCCTCAGTTATTCTTTCCTTATTCTGAAAGTTTAGCAAAGGGAAAAAGTCATCCTCACCCTAGAGAAAATAGAGAGCTAAGCCATAGAAAAAGTTATTTGTGCCAGGCTTGGAATACCCCAGTCCTTCCATTTCTGCCTTTCAAAGAAGCTCTTTCTATGGGAATAATAGTAAAGGTTGAGCCAGGGCTTCTGTTCTGGTTGTTTATAGCACAAGGGTGCATTGCTGATGGTTTGATTAGGGGCTAAAATTTGACATGGGCTCTACTTGTCAAGCTGAGTAGCCACAGGTCTATGTCCAACTTGAGTGCACATTTCTAATTTTCACAACAGTATTATATAGTCTGGAGAGAGCCCAGGCAGGCCACGGTATAGACAGCCAGTGCACCTGGCTCTTATTCTTAATAGCCCCCTCAAAGTGTTTTCAGTAATACTTCCTGCTCTGTGCTCCTCTACCCTGTTTGTTTTAATCTTTTTGAAAAATTTTGTTCGTTTTTTATTGATATGTAATAGTAATGCATATTTTGGGGGCTACATCTGATACTTTGATACCTGTATACAGTATATAATGATCAAATAAAGGTAACTGGGATCTTTCTTTTTCCTCTACCTTTTCTTTGCTAAGAGGAAGCTACTACCATTAAGGGTGCTTAATTATTTCTCTTTGTTGGAATAAGGTAAATGTTACTCTGAAGAGTTATATTGGCTATCATTATCAATATCACTGGAGTCTGGAATATATCTCAGCACTTTCTCTCTTTTCTCAGTAACCCCTTCCTTCAAAATGCAGCACCTTAAATGGTAGTTTGTATACTTTCTGATTTCTCAGTGAATGATGTAATTTTGTTCATTTTTTTAAAAAAAATTCTATTTAAATAAACTTGCAGATGGAAGGTGGAAAAGAGATTATAGTAGTGGCTCACACACAGAATTTACTCTTTGCTGAGCATTGTTATAATTGGCTTACATGCATCAACTCATTTTATCTTCTCAATAATCCTTTGCGGTTACTTATTATTAGTCCCCCCCCTTTTTTTTTTGAGATGGAATGTCACTCGTGTCGCCCAGGCTGGTGTGCAATAGCACGATCTCAGCTCACTGCAACGTCCACCTCCAGGGTTCAACCAATTATCCTGCCGCAGCCTCCCAAGTGTCTGGGGTTACAGATGCATGCCACCCATGTCTGGCTCCTTTTTTTGTGTGTGTATTTTTAGTAGAGATGGGGTTTCTCTATGTTGACCAGGCTGGTGTCGAACTCCTGACGTCAGGTGATCCACCAGCTTCACCCTCCCAAAGTGTTGGGATTGCAGGCATAAGCCACCATGCCGGCCTATTAGTCCCATTTTATACATGAGGAAAATAATACAAAGAGAAATTACATAACTTGCCCAACATAATACAGATAATAAATTGGGACATAGTAATTGAAACCAAGGTACTCTGTTTTATGGTCTTTTTTTACTGTTATAATTTATGAATAAACTAATTGCTTCAGTATTATTTTGTCTTTAACTTTTCATCAAGCTTTACAGTAAATCATTGCTTATTTGTTTTCCTGCTATTCACTGAGGATAACATAGTGTCATATCAGTAGCTTTAAGAGGTTTGCCATTTAATCAATGTAGTGCTTTTAGAGGTTAGCACGTTATGAAAGCTCCATTTCCAAAATGGGTGCCTGGAAAAACCAGGTTATTATATATATGTGAACACATATATACTCAACAGTTTGTTTTCTCTGTCTCTGAGCTCATGGGATAGTATAATCAAACTTCAGTTTACTCTTAAGTGCAGTTACTGTGCTTCAACTCATGAGCATTTCGTTAGAAATACTCTGAGATACCTAGCATGCATTGATGAAGTAATCAAAATCTTGATCTCTAATACCTTTTCAAAGGATTTCCTTCCCTATCTCTTCTCCTGGAATATAGCATGCATCTCCAGGTGGTCAAACACATTGAGACCCAAACCCTGACTATTTTTATAATCCCTAGGGTTTGCAATTGTAATTTAGAGTTCGTAGATACATACTTTGCAAGTATACAGGAATATTCTTTATATGCATACTGGTAGACCACTCTCTAGCCTGAAATGTTAGTATGATGATTATAGAGAAGTAGGATCCATTTAGACCTACTAGGAAGATTATTGACAGTAGTATTTTTACTGGTTAGTTGGCATTAAACCTCAATACAACTGTTAAAAGATGAATGGGCAAAGGGCAGTGATAAAACCAAGATAATGAAAGAACTTACCAAAAAAGATTTACCCTTTGTCTTTTTAACACAAGCCATGTTATTTGTCGTAGTCCCTTTAATACTTTAGTACTTGCTCTTAATTAAAAGTATTTCTGGAAAGAGATCTAGAGCAGAACTTTCCTGACAAAAATCAGATAATGGATGATGTTTTATAATATTGAGCATATTGTATCTCATACCAACATATTTCTTTCTCTTTTAAGCCACAGGCATGATGTGGATTCACCTGCCCATTCTCTCCCTGCTACTTCCCCAAATAGTTCCTGTTCCTTTTATTTAAGGTATTATTCCTGTGTTTGTATTAGCAGGCAATGTGACTTTGCTTTGCATTTTGTATATCCAACTAATCCATGTATGATGATCACAATTGATTACAGCTCAGGGAATAAGATGGGGTGATGATATGGCCAATGCATACAAGAAGAAGTAACAAAAGAGACTTTTTTTTTTCTTTGAGATGGAGTCTTGCTCTGTCACCCAGACTGGTGTGCAGTGGCATGATCTCGGCTCACTGCAACCTCCACCTCCCGGGTTCAAGTGATTCTCCTGCCTCAGCCTCCTGAGTAGCTGGGATTACAGGCCCATGCCACCATGCCCAGTTAATTTTTGTACTTTCAGTAGAGGCAGGGTTTCACCATGTTGATCAGGCTGGTCTTCAACTCCTGACCTCATGATCCACCTGCCTCGGCCTCCCAAAGTGCTGGGATTACAGGTGTGAGCCACCATGCCCAGCTGAAAAGAGACCTTTCTAGAAGGTATTCAAAAGGCAGAATAAAGAGACTTTCTTTAAGTGGGGAATCAGTAAATAAGTCTACAAACTTGCTTCTAGCTCAAAAGATGTTGAGAAAAAGATTTAGGACAGAATTTTTCCTGACAAAATTCGCCTAATGAACGATGCTTATCTCATGACTGTTTCCATAGTCATTTCCAAGGTTCCTGTGTAAGTTGTAATTCTGTTGTGTTCTGTCTCTCACAAAAGACCTGGTGGAATGCAAACAAGTTACAATGACTTTATTGTAGAGAAAACATGGAATCTACTTTGTTTTGTTAAAAAGTTATTGAATCAAGAATTTCAACAAAGTATTTACAAAAAATGATATTATTTGTGTCTTACTTTAAAAATGATAATATCACAGCAATGTGACAAGACACTCTGATTTTGGTCCACTGGAGAGTGTTCCATGTTAATCCAGAGGAAGAATTATTTCTTGTCATAGGTTTATTGGTGAAGAAGGCCAATATACCAATATCTTGACTTATTGGGAGAGAGTTTTATATCTTAGTCCCCCATGTTCTTGGCAGCTGGAGATACTAAGTTGAATAAGATGTGGTTTGTGTCCTCAAATTGCTCATTATTTTCAAAAGAGAAGCATTGTATTGGTTCGTACTCACACTGCTATAAAGACATACGTGAGACTGGGTCATTTATAAAGAAAAGAGGTTTATTCGGCTCATTGTTCTGCAGACTGTACAGGCTTCTACTTTGGGGGAGACATCAGGAAACTTACAATCATGGCAGAAGACAAAATGGAAGCAGTTACCTATTGACATGGCTGTCAGGAGAGAAAGTGCTACACACTTTCAAACAACCAGATCTCGTGAGAACTCACTATCTTGAGAATAGCAAGGGGAAATCTGCCCCCACGATGCAGTCACCTCCCACCAGGTCCCTCCACCAACACTGGAGATTACAATTTAAAATGGGATTTGGGTAGGGATCAGAGCCTAACTATATCAGGCAGATATATAAAGTAATTGCTATACTACAATGTAGTAACTGCTATAAAGAGGCATGGAGGAATAATTTTATTAAAGAATAATTACAGATGAATTGAGATGTTTTCAAAGAAAAGTAGTATTTGAACTGGGATTTCAGGTCTATGTAGATTTTTATTTCCAAAACAAACAGAGGGTCTTCAGGGCAGAAGAAACTACATGGAAAGGTTTGATAAAGTATCACATGATGGGGAGTAAGACATGAAATGTTTGGTTGGAGAATGTTGTGTGAAGGCTAGGAGGGGGGTGCATTGGAAAGGCTAGTTGGAGACAAGTGGTAAAAGACCTTTTTCAGTAACCTATGGGTAACCTTAAATGGATTTTTAATTAGGGGTTTGTGATGGTATGATCAAATTGCATTTTAGAATGATTGCTTTTGGTAGGAAAGTCTAGGATTGATGGGAGAAAATTAGGAGGCTTTTAAACAACAGTCTCAATTAGACATTTTAAAGACTTGAACTAAAGCGGTAGAAGTGAAGATGTTAAGGGGAGCTAAATATTTAATAAGTGAACTTAACAGTTAGTGACATATTAAACTTGGGAAAGTGAGAGACAAAGGGAAAGCAGAAATCTAATATGATTCCCATGTATCTTGCTCATGCAGCCAGTTGGATGACAGTGTTACTTACTGAGATGGGGAAGAATGGGAAAAACAAAAGTTAAGCTTTAGACATAATGCATTTGAGAAAAAAGATAGTTAAGTGGCTATAGGCTACTGTCTTGTAGGCAATCATGTGTAGAAATTGTAGTTCAGAAGAATATATATATTTGAGGGAGAGGTTGGGAGTCCATCCGCATATGTATGGAATTTAAAACCATGAGAATGTGTAAAATTACTTTATTAGTCCATTGTCAACATTACTACAAGGAAACACATGAGACTGGGTAGTTTAGAAAGGAAAGAGGTTTAACTGACTCACAGTTCAGTTTCCTGAGGCTAGGGAGGCCTCAGGAAACTGACAATCATGGTGGAAGGTTAAGGGGAAGCAAGGCACCTTCTTCACAAGGTGGCAGGAAGGAGAAGTGCCAAATGAAGGGGGAAGAGCCCTTATACGACTATTCAGATGTCATGAGAACTCACTATCCTGAGAACAGCATAGGTGAAACTGCCCCCATGATTCAATTACCTCCAGTTGGTCTCTCCCCTGATATGTGGGGCTTATGGGAATTATAGGAATTACAATTCAAGATAAGATTTTGGTGCAGGCACAAAGCATAACCACATCAATTACCTGAAGAAGAACTGTAGAAAGAGAAAAATAAAGCGGGCCCAGGATTAATTCCTGAGTGCTAATATTTGAAGGGCCAATGGGAAGAAGAGCAGCCAGCAAAGAAAATGAAAACAAAGAAGGGGCAAATTGAAGAAGATATGCTATAATAAATGCCAAGAGAAGAAACTGTTTCAGGAAGAAAGGAGAGACTAGTTTAGTCATGTAGATTATTTCTTGGAGTTAAGTCAGATAAAGGCAGCAAAAATATTTTAGATTTGGCAGTATCAAGAATGTTACTGATCTTAATGTATTATTTTCTAACACTTAGTGTAGATGGAAGCAAGATTCAAATTCTTTGGAGTTTAGGACCATTGGAGATAATCTGGTGATGCCAGTCATTGAGATAATCTGGAAGGAATATAGCGTTTGGTAGGAGAAAGAAAGAATGAATTGTTAAATCCTATTGAATATGATAAGCAGCTGGAGATGTTCAGCGACTAGAAAAGCATATGGTCTGGAACTCGTAAGACCAGTCTGGGCTGAGGCTAAGGATTTGAGAGGTATTCAGTAGTTGAATCCTCCCTGGGTATTCTTAGCCACATTTCAAAGTAAAATTGGGTCCAATTTATAGTTTTATCAATATATGATACCTTACAGCAGTACACACATCATAATTTGCAAAGGAGACAATTGACAAATGAATGAAATGTTAGTTTAGCCCTCTCTAAAGATTAATTTTTTGAATATACTCTAATATTGGTTAAGGTAGTTAATACCTGAATAGTATATTTTCCTTTTTTTTTTCTTTTTTTTTTTTTAAGTTAAGTGGCTGTAGGCTATTGTCTTATAGGCAGTCATGTGTACAAGATTGTAGCTCAGAAGAATATATGAAGAGTGTATTTTCTTAGTCTAGGATCCTAGTTAATATAAAAAATTATGAAATCAGACATATAAAATCCAAACTTAATCGAAGCAGATAGTCTTATTTAACTAGGCTTGAAAAAAAGAAAGTGTTGACAACTCAAATCATGAATTTAATTGTTTCCATTGTATTTGCCCTGTAGATTTCTATGAAGTGCCACATTACATTATATGCTTATTTATCTCTACTCTTTACCTAGAGATAAAATGCAGTCAGACAAACAGGTGAGAATCTGAAATTCAAAATAGTTCTTTTGAAAGTTAATTCTCCAGTAAGTTTCATCCTCAGATTGCTTCATTCACAATTAAGTATAATGGCTGGAAATGTGGAAATGACCATTTTTGATTTAAATTATTTTTGTCACACGGTTTGTGATACTAGCAAAAAAAACATTGAATATGATTGACCTTGTTAATTTTAATTTCATACAATTCATGAAAGTTATGTTAGTAATTTTACAGAATAAAACCTTTATCCATTTATGCTTCTGAAAAATGACCTTGTAAAATGTCAGAATTGCTATGGTATGATTTTGAAAAATACTTAATGATTTGTGCTTGATGTATTTAAACTCTTTATTTAAGGTCAAGGATTCTATTAGGGCATTTTTGTCAGTAAAATGTTGACAGAAATGAATTAGGTAGTTGAATTCTCACTGACAATACTGTCACAATTGTTAAGAAATTGTCTAATGATGAGGCCAGATTTTGCTCATTATTTTTCTTAGTAACTACCACTAGTTCATTAAATATTGCCTTAATTAGAGTGTATGTTATGTGTCAAAACTTAGTGGTCACAGTCACAATGCTTATTTAATAGATATTTAGCTTGAATTGCTATAGTTATGTCATCCCCAATGGCTTTGTATATATGCCATGCATTTGGATGAGATGGAGTTGTGTGGATATTCCAAAAGCACCGATGATTAAGTTGATTTCAGTGTATTTTCAGTATTTAATATTGAACTTAGATACCCATAATTTGATCTGTAATATTACATTCCAAACTAGTAAAGCCACACAATAAAGGCAATAAAGAAAAACTGGGATATATTCTTATTTTCTTATTTATAACTCTTTCCTATCACCTAATTAGTGTAGAATATTTTGCAGTCAGATTTGTTACCACCCAAATAAGAGTTGCAGTTGTTTCATGGTGATAGTTTTTTTCACCCCCTCCACCGCCCCACCCTCTTTAAAAAGATCATATTAACATAATTGTTTTAAAGCCCTAAGATTATATGGACACGTGAATGTAGTGTCAAAACTCCTGGGATTATCTCTTTATGTCAGTGATTACTCGAATGGAAAATTTCTGGGTTTATACAAAGATCGCATTCCTCTGTGTATTTTTGTTATCTATACTTAGGTGTGCACATATTTATGTTCTGTTGATAGAGCATATTGAGAGATATTTTTAAATGTATGCATCCTAGAGATGGTATGGTTGTGTAACCGAATTCCGGGGAGCGGGGGAGGCTCAGCTCTCCCACTAGGACATTCTCTTCCAGGCCCTTGGTCTCTCACTCACCCAAGAATGGGAGAGGGGACCACGCCGGGTGCAGTGAGCGATTAAGTAAATATAGGAACCCAAAGAGTTTTGCAGAAAGTGATTTATTTAGGCGGAGAAAGAGAAAAAGGAGAGAGAAAAAGATGAGAGAGAGAAGCTTTCACAATGTTGTGGAAGGGGATCCAGATATGGAGTCCACCCGGAGGTGGGGGACCGGGACTTTTAACCTGGGAGGAATTCCCGCCCCCTTTAGGTTTTCTGGGCCTATGAAAGGAGTTCCTTTAAACTTCTGCTGGAGTGATTATCTTTGATTCTTTCCCACTCCTGCGAAAGTTAGACAAAGACCTCTAAGATCCTGGATGGAGAGGTGAGGGGTAGGGGGAGGTATGACGCTGGGAAGTTCTTGCCCTTGAAACTACTCCCCCTTGTGCACCCAGGAAGAGAATATATTCCTTCAGTTGTGGTATATAGGAGTTGTGTAAGTATGGCGAAATTATCCTTCAGAATTTTTTTGCCTTAGTGTATAAGAGAAGCTTGGATGGTATGTACAGCATCACTTTCCCATACATCGTGCTCTGTGGTAACAATGACCTTTCAGCTTAGGTTTTTGAGTCACATTTAGCAAATTGATGCATATCCTACGACTCCTTGGGTTTTTGCCAAGATTTTTCATTGTAGTATGCAATTCTGTTAAACTTTGTATGGCATATAAGAGTCATGAGACTTCTGGTTACTAACGATTATAGGTATGTCTCAGAGTCTCAAAGCCCTGAATACAACTGTTCTTCATCTTCTGAGAGTTTGTCAGTTTCATAGATCTTTGGAAGACCTTGAGCCGTCACTGCCCTTTCTCTAGGCAGGACTGTACTCATACCCCCATTCCAATAATCATCGTCATTTTGTTAAGAATCTTCAATGTCTTGTGTACTTTGTTGGATTTTCTCATTTCATCAGATGATTGTGATCATGATAATTTTGATTACATTAAATGTTACACTTTTAATATTCCTCATTTGAAAAGATATTTCAGTGTATAGCATAAACATTAAAGGTGAGATGGTGAATTTAGTGCTAGAATGTGTAAGGTAGGCAACCAGCTATCATTTGTGAAATTCATGCTTTTGTTACAAATGTCATTGTCCACTAATGCTGACTTTTTATCAGATTAAATGGTGGGAGGCTGTATTCATAGTTAATTGACAGAATTGTATAGAGGCAGCAGATGCTTTTTCTTTAAAGGACATACTTAGCTTCTATATCTTGTGATTTAACTTGTGTATTTTGCTAGTCAGTAAAAGTAGTAATGCACTGAAGAAATGTTTATATTGTACCTCAATAAAAATAGTAATTAATGTTTACCTTTTACTTCCATGGCATTTTTTAGGGTATATGAATTAACTCCATGTCACTTATCACAAAATAAGGAGGAAAAATACATAAAATCTATTTTATATTTTCTGTCATAGTTTACTCGGTAGACTTTTGAATTGGGGGGAAAAATGACAGTTGTATTAGAACAAACTCAATTTAATGATCCCTCAATTTTTCTTTCTATAAGGAAAAACATGATGATGCTCAATTATAGGAGGACACATTCATCAGTTTTCGTTTGAAAAACTGGATGATTTTCATATTAGTAATACTTTTTGATGTTGTTGATTAAAGCCAAATACTTACATTTATTTTTGAATTGTCTTTGATGATCAAAATGGAGGATTGATTTACATGCATTTCTCTGCCAAATGCAGCCCTTTACTATAGAATATATATTAGTGAACTTCACTTGCTTTATTTGTTCTTTATGCTGATCTGTAGGAGGTATTTATAATATGTGAACCAAAGACCCACTAGCAAATAGCACTGGGTTAGAAAAGCAGGATTAGAGATGCTGGCTCTATAGACAGACTCATTGGGTTCAAAACTCACTTCTACCACTTCCTAACTGTTCTGATCTTGGGTATGATACTTAATGTGTCAGTCTCTTCATCTATAAAATGGGAGTAATAATAGTATTTACCCTTTAGGATTATTGACAATTGAATTAATATTTGTAAAATGTTTGAAATGGTGCCTGCCACATGTTACACATGGTATTTGTTGTAATCGTTTTTTGTCACTATCAATAATGTTCACTTATTGTAGCAGAAGATATTTTTGAATCCAGGGATGTAGTCAGTTCTTTGTCATCTGTCTTCAGGGACTATGATCTACATCTTTGAAAACTTTGACAGTATTAATACCTGCTCAGCTTCCCTTTAGTGTCTGTGAGCTGGCTAGCCCTTAGTACACTAATCTTATTTTGGAGATGAAGAAACAGTGGGCCAGAAATCAATCTGCTTATGGTTATAAAGCTGGTAATTAAGAGTCTAATTTTGAATATAGCTCTTCTGATGACTTGTGTGGTAGTACTTGTACTTCATGGCTTAAGTGTGTCTATGTATTTTTCTTTCATTTTTGAATGAGTTCCTTCAGGGTAAAAACCATGAAGTAAATGTACAAAATGTTGGTACAAGTATTGTTGTTTTGGTTTTGCCAGGTGGAAAAAATTAACGCTGAAATGCAATTGATATGGTTTGGCTGTGTTCCCATCCAAATCTCATCTTGAAATGTAGCTCCCATAATCCCCATGTGTTGTGGGAGGGACCTGGTAATTGAATCATGGAGGTGGTTTTCTCTCATGCTGTTCTTGTGGTAGTGAATAAGTCTCACAAGAACTGATGGTTTTTTAAAGAGCAGTTCCCCTGCACATGCACTCTTTCTTGCCACCATGTAAGACATGTCTTTGCTCCTCCTTCGCCTCCCCAGCCATGTGGAACTGCGAGTTCATTAAAACTCTTTTTCTTTTTAAATTACCCAGTCTTGGGTATTTGTTCATAGCAGCAGGAAAATGGACTGATACAGCGATTTATAAAATTATTTTTCTATTGATATCTGTTATGAAACTGTGTATTTGTACACCTAAAGTATGATAAAAAGTCACACTCAAGAATAGAAGAGAATAGGGTTAATGACAAATAAAAGAAAAAGACTCAGGGATAGGCTTTAACCACTGTGAGTAGAAGACATAGGCTAAAAAAGAAATCAGCGATACGCCTGACAATTGTGGAATTGAAGTTTCCTCTATCTTCAGTAAACAGAGGTGGCTAAAATTTTTAAGGTTCATTTAATCCTGCAGCTTTTAGCTAAATAGTATTCACTCATCTCTCTTGATTCTTAGTGATTCAGATTTCCATAAACATGAGTTTCTGTGAAACATTTATAATATGTGCCCATATGCCTATAGTCCTAGCTACTAAAGAGGCTGAGATGGGTTGATTGCTTGAACCCAGGAGTTCACAACCAGCCTGAGAAACATAGCAAGATGCCACTCCCACATACAAATGAATATAGACACAACGCACACACACACACATACACGCACGCACACACGCACGCGTGCATGCACACAAGTCTATTTTGAGTTTTGTAAAATTATATTTCCTTTAAATGAAAAATGTAGCACTAGTGATTATGCAAGTAAAACTTAATATTTTCTCAGATATTCCTGTTGTCATCTGCCATTGTTATCCATCAGTTCACCATCTAAGCCCCATTGCTCTCAAACTCAATGTACAGTGTGTTTGAACTGTACCCTTGCTTCAACCAGGCCAAGTTGGTTATTTTCACTTATCCATATAGGTTACATTGTCAGCTCATGTGCCTGTTACATACCACTTCCCCAAATAAAGTATCTGATACATTTGACTCAACTAATCAGTGAACTTACCTCCTTTACAATCTCATTTACTTCTTCTAATTATTCCTGATACCAGCTTTGAGAATACTGAAGAGAGTTAACTATGCCTGAGTGGAGCCTTTCATTTTCTTAATATGCATTCCATTAACATGAGCATTTTGCTTTCTAAATGCCCTTGAGTTACTTTTAAATGTTCTCTTTGGTGTCCTCAACCTGTTTCTAGCTTTTTGAAGGTAAGAAACAGGTCATCTATTTGTTTTGTTCCCTTCACAACACCAGTGGGTGTTTAGTTCAAGCTATTTCCTGACTAACTTCCTCAGTGGGGAAATGTTCAGTTTATGCAAATTTATTTTAAATTAACTTACATAATGCAAATCCAGGTAAATACAGGAGTTGAGGTGATTTATGATTGCTTTAAAACACAAAGCCAAATGTATTTATTATTAGTATGGAGTATATAAATGTTGAATTCTCTCTGTATCTTTTCTAAAAATTATTTTTAACTCTGAATAATGGAAGAAGATCCTAGGAAATTTAAGGATTGTAGGTTGTATCTGTAGCCTTGTTTTTTTCCACCTTGCTTGGCAAAGGTAATCCTATTTAGCAATGTATTTAAGTGCCTCTGCATTCGAAAGAATGTTGATTTTTGCACATATGATTCAATATTTTATGAAAGTTTATTTTTTTTCTTGAAAACAGAATGAGCATCCCAAGATCAGAGAAGTAATACATAGATATAATTAGCTTTTCTGTTCAAAGAAAAAAAAGCTGGTGGACAAATACTGTCTTGATAATTCTAGTCGATAATCCACAAATGTGTATTAGTCTCAGTGGCTGAGAGTCTATAAGTCTGTTGTCACTCAGTAGGTCAAATCTAATCCATGTATCTATGGTCTTAAATACTCATTTGCACATTGGATTAACTGTGTGTATTTAAGCATTACATGTTTTTATATAGCTAAGCTTGAGCACATTATTAAAAGTTTTATTCCTTTACTTTGCAATGAAAAGAAGTGATAATTTGTAATGAATACATACACGTTTGCATCACTGTCATGTGGCTCATCCGTATACAGAGTCAAACACGTATGATCAAACTATCTTGAGTACAAAGCCTCAGTTTCATTTAGTGTTGTTGTGACAACTAATGTTTTATATTAGCAAAGCAACAGATAAAATTTACATTTTACTAAAGCAAGACCATATTGATTCATAGAAGACTTTAATTGTGAATTCTTAGGTAAAGATCTAAGTATGTTTCCCTTTTCCTTATTATTTTAACTCACTGCATCGGACTGATCACTTCTCAATATATTATGAGATGGAAAAATGAATTATGTTCTAAGTTTTCTTAACATTTCTAATTTCTTTTTAATTTTTAATTTTTGTGGGTCTGTAGTATGTGTATGTATTTATGAAGTACATTAAATATTTTGATACAGGCATATAATGTGTAATAATGACATCAGGGTAAATGTGATATTCAATACCTCAAGTATGTATTCTTTTTGTTATACACAATCTAATTATAATCCTTTATTTTAAAATGTAAAATTATTGTTGACTGTAGTCACCCTGTTGTACTATCAAATACTAGATCTTATTTATTTTATCTAACTATGCGTTCATACCCATTAACCATACCTTCTCCCCTGACCCCTACTTTTCCTAGCCTCTGCTAACCATTGTTCTACTCTCTATCTCTATGACTTTGATTGTTTGAATTTTTGGCTCTCATGAATAAGTGAGAATATGTGAAGTTTCTCTTTCTTTGTCTGGCTTATTTCACTTATCATATTAATCACCAGTTCCATCCATGTTGTTGCAATTGACAGGATCACATTCTTTTTTTTATGGCTGAATAGTACTCCATCATGTATATGTACCACATTTGCTTTATCCATTCTTCTGTTGATGGACAATTTGGTTTGTTCCAAATCTTAGCTGTTGTAAACTGTGCTTCAACAGACATAGAAGTCTAGATATCTCTTTGCTATACTGATTTCCTTTCTTTTGGGTATACACCCAGCAGTGGGATTGCTGGATCATATGGTAGCTCAAGTTTTAGTTTTTTAGGAACCTCCAAACTGTTCTCCATAGAGGTTGTACTAATTTACATTCCCACCAACAACAGTGTACAACGGCTACTTTTAATCTACATCCTGGCCACCATTTGTTATTGCCTGTCTTTCAGATGAAAGCCATTTTGGCTGGGGTACGATAATACCTAACTGTAGTTTTGATTGGCATTTCTCTGATGATCAGTGATGTTGAGCACCTTTTCATATACGTGTTTGCTATTGGTATGTCTTCTTTTGAGAAAAATCTTTCTAGATCTTTTTCCCATTGTTTGATCGGATTATTATATTTTTTTCCTATTGAGTTTTTTGAGCTCCTCATATATTCTAGTTATTAATCTCTTGTCACATGGGTATTTTGCAGATATTTCCTACCATCCTGTGGGATGCTCTTCACTTTGTTGATCATTTCCTTTGCTTTGCAGAAGCTTTTTAACTTGATGTGATCCTATTTGTCCATTTTTGCCTTAGTTGCCTGGCTTTTAAAATATTACTCAAAAAATCTTTGCCTGGTCCAATGTTCTAGACAGTTTTCCCAATATTTTCTTGTAGTAGTTTCATAGTTTGAGGTCTTAGATTTAAATATTTAATCTATTTGGATTTGATTTTTTTTATCTGGTGGGAGATAGAAGCTAGTTTCATTCTTCCGTATATGGATATCCAGTTTTCCAAGTACCACTTATTGAAGACACTGTCCTTTCTGCCAATATATGTTCTTGGCATCTTTGTCAAACATGAGTTCACTGTAGATGTATGGATTTGTTTCTGGGTTCTCTATTCTGTTCCATTTTTTCTGTGTGCCTATTTTTATGCCGGTACTATGGTGTTTTGGTTACTATAAATCCGTAGTATAATTTGAAGTCAGGTAATATGATTCTTCCAGTTTTGTTCTTTTTACTCAGAATGGCTTTGGCTATTCTGGGTCTTTTGTGGTTCCATATAAATTTTAGGATTTTTTTTTTCTTAGGTTGTATGTGTTTCTATTTGTGAAGAATGCCACTGGAATTTTGATAGGGATTGCATTGAATTTGTAGATTGCTTGGATAGCCTAGGCATTTTAACAATATTGAATCTTACAATCCATCAACATGGAATATCTTTTTCATTTTTTTGGTGTCCTCTTCAGTTTCCTTCATCAGTCTTTTAGAGTTTTCATGGTAGAGATCTTTCAGTTCATTGGTTAAGTCCTAGATATTTTATTTCATCTGTAGCTATTGTAAATGGGAGTACTTTCTTGATTTATTTTTCAGATTTTTTGCTGTTGGCATATAGAAATGCCACTGATTTTTGTCTGCTGATTTTGTGTCCTGCAACTTTACTGAACTTGTCAGCTCTAATAATTTTTTGATTGAGTCTTTAGGTTTTTCCAAATATAAGATTATATTAACTGAAAATGAGGCTAATTTGACTTCTTCCTTTCCAATTTAGAGGTCCTTTATTTCTTTCTCTTGTTTCATTGCTCCAGCTAGGGCTTCCAGTATTGTGTTGAATAACAGTAGTGCAAGTGGCATCCTAGTTGCGTTACAGATCTTAGAGGAAAGGCTTTTAGTTTTTCCCCATTTTCAGTATGATGCTAGCTGTTGGTGTGTCATATAATAGCTCTTATTGTGTTGAAGTATGTTCCTTTCGTCTCTAGTTTTTTGAGGGTTTTTATAATGAAGGGATGTTGAATTTTATCTGATGCCTTTCTAGCATCAATTGAAATAATAAGTTATTTGTCCTTTATTCTGTTAATATGCTATATCACATAGATTAATTTGCACGTTGAACCATCCTTGCATCCCCAGGATGAATCCCACTTGGTCATGGTGAATGATCTTTCTAATGTATTGTTGAATTCAGTTTGCTATTATTTTGTTGAGGATTTTTACATCAATATTCATCGGACATATTGTCATAGTTTTCTTTTTTGGATGTGTCCTAGTCTAGTTTTGGTATAATAGTAATATTGGCCTTGTAGAATGAATCTGGAAGTATTCCCTCCTCCTCTATTTTTTTAAATATTTTGAGTAGGATTAGTATTAATTCTTCTTTAAATGTTTGGTAGAATTTAGCAGTGAAGCCATCAGGTTCTGGGATTTCTTTACTAGGAGACTTTTTATTTTGGCCTTAGTCTCATTACTTGTTTATTCATCTGTTCAGGTTTTGGATTTCTTTATGATTCAATCTTGGTAGGTTGTATGTGTTTAGGAATTTATTCATTTCTTCTGTTTTCCAATTTATTGGCATGTAGTTGCTCATAGTAGCCTCTAATCCTTTGAAATTCTGAAGTATTGTTATTAATATTTCCTTTTTCATCTCTGATTTTATTTAATTGGGTCTTCTCTCTTTTTTTGTTAGTCTGGCTAAATGTTCATTTTATCTTTTCAAATAAGCAACTTCTCATTTCTTTTGTATTGTTTTCTTCATTTCAGTTTCTTTTATTTCTGCTCTGATCATCATTATTTCTTTTCTTCTACTGATTTTTTTTTTTTTTTTTTTTGAATGAAGTTTCACTCTTATTGCCCAGGCTGGAGTGCAATGACGCAATTTCAGCTCACCACAACCTCCGCTTCCTGGGTTTAAGTGATTCTCCTGCCTCGGCTTCCTGAGTAGCTGGGATTAGAGGAGACCACCACTCATGTGGCTAATTTTTTTGTGTTTTTAGTAGAGATGGGGTTTCACCATGTTGGCTTGGCTAGTCTTGAACTCCTGACCTCAGGTGATCTGCCCGCCTCAGCCTCCCAAAGTGCTGGGATTACAGGCGTGATCCTCAACACCCGGCCTCTTCCACTGATTTTATTGGTTTGCTCTTGCTTTCCTAGTTCATTAAAATGCCTTGTTAGGTTATTGAAATTTTTCTTCTTTTTTGATGCAGGAGCTTATAGTTCTAAACTTCCTTGTAGTACTGCTTTTATTGTATACCATCAGTTTTGGTATATTGTGTTTTCATTTGTATTTGTTTCAATAAATTGTTAAGTCTTCTTCTTAATCTCTTTATTAACCCACTGGTCATTCAGGAGCATATTGTTCAATTTCTACGTTTTTGTATAATTTCAAAAATTCCCCTTGTTATTGATTTCTAGTTTTATTCCATTATGGTCAAACATTCAAGTTTTTTTTTAATGTTTTGTGACTTCTTATGTCTTTGAGAATGATCCATGTGCTGAGGAAAAGAATGTGTATTCTGTAATTCTTGCATGAAATGCTCTGTAAATATCTATTAGATCATTTGGTGTATAGTGCAGATTAAATCTGATGTTTCTTTATTGATTTTCTCTCTAGAAGATCTGTCCAGTGCTGAAAGTGGAGAGTTGAAGTCTCTAGCTATTATTGTATTGGTTTTATCTTTGTCTTTAGCTCTAATAATGTCTGATTTATATATCTAGTTGTTCCAGTGTTAGCCGCATATATATTTTCAATCACTATATCCTCTTGCTGAAATGACTCCTTTAACATTTTATAATGACTCTGTTTGTCTCTTCTTACAGTTTTGAAATCTATTTTGTCTACTCCTCTTTTTCCATTGGCATGGAATATCTTTTTCCATCCATTTATTTTCTATGT
Source organism: Cacajao melanocephalus (assembly GCA_963573385.1). Lineage (NCBI taxonomy): Eukaryota > Metazoa > Chordata > Mammalia > Primates > Pitheciidae > Cacajao > Cacajao melanocephalus. Next base: position 27,713 of record CAUYLG010012013.1, read on the forward strand.
GTGTGTTCATAGGTGAAGCATGTTTCTTGAAAGCATGCTTTTAAGAAAGCAACAGTGCATTTTAGCAAACTATAAAAACAAGAGCTTTTTTAAAAAAAACTAACCCCTCTATGTCTTTGGATTGGAGAGTTTAGTCAATTTGTATTCAATGTTATTATTGATAAGTAAGGACTTACTCCTACCATTTTGTTATATTTTTTTGGTTGTTTTGTGTTCTTCTCTTTCTTCTTTCCTTTCTTCGTGTCTTCCTTTCAGAGAAGGTGATTTTCTCTGGTGGTATGTTTTCGTTTCTTGTTTTTTATTGTGTGTGTATCCTTTGTATGTTGTTTATTTGAGGTTGTCATGAGGCTTGCAAATAGTATCTTATAACTCATTATTTTAAACGGATGCTAACTTAACACTGGTTGCATAAAGAAACAGGCAAAGAGAAAACTAATAAAAACGCTACACTTTAACCTCATCCCCTTGCTATTTTTAAATTTTTTTCTCTTTATATCTTATTGTCCTTTCTATGTCTCGGAAAGTTGTTGTAGTTATTATTTTTGATCTGTTCATTTGTTTCTACTCAAGATATGTGTAGTTTACTACACACCACAATTACAGTGTTACAATATTCTGTGTTTTTTCTGTGTACTTTTCTGTGTACCAGTGAATTTTGAACCTTCAGATGATTTCTTCTTGTTCATTAATGTCCTTTTCTTTCCAACTGAATAACTCTCTTTAGCATTTCTTGTTGATGAAATCCCTTAACTTTTGTTTGTCTGGGAAAGTGTTTATTTCTCCTTCATGTTTGAAGGATATTTTCTCTGCATATACTATCTTGGGTAATAGTTCTTTTTCTTCAGCATTTTAGATATGTCATGCCACTCTTTCCTGCCTGTAAGTTTTTCACTGAGAATTGTGTTGCCCTATGTATTGGAACTCCATTGCATGTTATTTGTCTCCTTTCTCTTGATGATTTTAGGATCTATATCTGTTACTTTTGGGAATTTGGTTGTTAAGTGTCTTGAGTTAATCTTATTTGGGTTAAATCTCCTTGCTGTTCTATATTTCTTGTACTTGTATATTGGTATCTTTCTCTAGGTTTGGAAAGTTTTCTGTTATTATCTATTTGAATAAACTTTCTTTCTCAGTCTCTCTCTATACCTCCTCTTTAAAGTCGGTAACTCTTCGATTTGCCCTTTTGAGGCTGTTTTCTATATCTAGTAGGCATATATCATTCTATTTTAGTCTTTTTTCTTTTGTCTCCTCTGTATATTTGTATTTTATATATTTTATTGTGTTTTAAGTTTTGGGGTACATGTGAAGAACATGCAGGATTGTTGCATAGGTACGTACATGGCAATGTGATTTGCTACCTTCCTCCCCATCACGTATATCTGGCATTTCTCCCCATGTTATCCCTCCCCAACTCCCCACCCCCCGCTGTCTTTCCCCTAGTTCCCCCCCACAGACCCCAGTGTGTGATGCTCACCTTCCTGTGTCCATGTGTTCTCATTGTTCATCACTCACCTATGAGTGAGAACATGCGGTGTTTGATTTTCTGATCTTGTGTCGGTTTGCTGAGAATGATGGTTTCCAGGTTCATACATGTCCCTACAAAGGACATGAACTCATCATTTTTTATGGCTGCATAGTATTCCGTAGTGTATGTGTGCCACATTTTCCCTGTCCAGTCTATCATCGATGGGCATTTGGGTTGGTTCCAAGTCTTTGCTATTGTAAACAGTGCTGCAATGAACATTCGTGTGCATGTGTCCTTATAATAGATTGATTTCTAATCCTTTGGATATATACTCAGTAATGGGATTGCTGGGTCAAATGGAATTTCTATTTCTAGGTCCTTGAGGAATCGCCACACTGTCTTCCACAATGGTTGAACTAATTTACACTCCCACCAACAGTGTAAGAGTGTTCCTATTTCTCCACATCCTCTCCAGCATC
>CAUYLG010012014.1:0-18586 GCA_963573385.1 Cacajao melanocephalus
CCAGCAATCACATTACTGTGTATATACCCAAAGGATTATAAATCATTCTACTATAAAGACACATGCTCATGTATGTTTATTGTGGCACTATTCACAATGGCAAAGACTTGGAACCAACTTAAATGCCCATCAATGATAGACTGAATAAAGCACATGTAGCACATATGCACTATGGAATACTATGCAGCCATAAAAAAATGAGTTCATGTCCTTTGCAGGGACATGGATGAAGCTGGAGACCATCATTCTCAGCAAACTAACAAAAGAACTGAAAGCCAAACACCGCATGTTCTCACTCACAAGTGAGAATTGAACAATGAGAACACATGAACATAGGGAGGGAAATATCACACACTGGGGCCTGTCAGTGGGGGTGGGAGTCTAGGGGAGGGATAGCATTAGGAGAAATACCTAATGTAGATGATGGGTTCATGGGTAAACCAAACCTCCATGGCACGTGTATATGTATATGACAAACCTGCATGTTCTGCACATGTACCCCAGAACATAAAGTAAAAAAAAAAAAAAAAAAAAATACTTCACGCTTCTTAATTGTCTTAATTATTCTTAAGGATTTGTTCTACTAAAGAAATTTTAGAATCAGTTTGTCAAGTGTAATGAAAGCCTCTTGTTGGGAGGTTGATTGAAAAGAAATTGGATTTTTAAATTATTGATAGAAAAATTGCTATTTTTATAATATTAACTGTTTCCACTCACAATGTGATAGTATTCAGGTCATTTTTATGGCCTTATATAATATTTCATAATTTTCTCCCAAAATCTTGAACATATTTTATTATGTTTATTTCTGCATACATTGTAGTATTTTGACTGGGATCTTTTCCTATTACATTTTCTAATTGATTAATTACTTAGGTATATTAAGGTTACTAATTTTTTTAAGTTGATCTCTTGAGTCTAGCAATCTTGTTGATCTCTGTTAGTAGTTTTATTACTATGTATACAAATTCTTTTAAGGTTTCTAAGTATATAATCATACTGCTGACAAATAAGTATATTTGGCCTCTTCCTTTCAAATGCTCGTGCATTTTTCTCCCCTCTTGTCTTGTTTGATTGTCTAGGGCCAACAAAATAATGTTTGTGAGAAGCAATTATAGCAGACATCTTTATCTTGCTTTAGTTTCAGTGGGAAAACTTTTAAAATTTATCCATTATGTATGTTTATTCAGATTTTTTTAAGAAGTACACTTAATCAAATTAAGGAAGTTCCCATCCATTTTGATTTTCTTGTTTAAAATTATTTTACTTTAAGTTCTGGATACAAGTTCAGAATGTGTAGGTTTATATATAAGTATACATGTGTCATGATTATTTTGATTTTCATAATGAATGAGGGTAAAATTATATTGAATGCTTTTTCTGCATCCATTGAAATCACCATGTATTTTATTCTCCTTTTATCTGCTAAGGTGGCATGTTTTAATTGATTGAATTTCTGAACTTTAATTCTAGAATAAATCCCTCCTACCTGTATATTTTTCTAAATTATACTGTGATATGGTTTCACTCTGTGTCTTCACCCAAATCTCATCAAAAATCGTAATCTCCAAGTTTCGAGGCACCTGGTGGGAGCTGACTGGAACATGGTGTCAGTTTCCCCTTTAATGTTCTCATGATAGTGAGTGAATTCTTTCCAGGGCTGATGGTTTAAAAGTGTGTGGCAGTTCTGCCCCCAACTCCTGCCGCCATGTAAGACATACCTGGCTTCCTCTTCACCTTCTGGTATGACGGTAAGTTGCCTCCCGAGTCATGCAGAATTGTGAGTCAATTATACCTTTTTTTCTCTATAAATTATCCAGTCTCAGGTATTTCCTTATAGCAGTGTGAAAACAGACTAATACAGATTGAAACCTATTTAAGATTTTTTTCATCAGTGTTTCCAACTGATACTGATCAATAACCTTATTTTCTTATCATATCTTTGTCCAGTTTTGTTAGTAAGACATCTATTCTCTCAAATACTTTGTAAAAGAAAGGATTTGATAAAACTTCTCTGTAGAACAATATATATATGTTGCATTTTGAATGAAATAATATGATTTTTAAAAGCTTCATTATTTTGTATAAGATACTTCTAGTTGTCTACCCAATATCATTCTCCCTTCTTTCTTGTTGAGAGAACACTGATTTGACATATATTTGTTTTTGGGAGTATCCTTACTTTCATGATGAGTTCTGACTATATAATAATAATGTATTTTAGTATATAAACAATTACTCCCTTATCTTCCCTGCTAAAACTTTTCTGTTTGCACCTGCCCCTGCCATCACCACATGTACACGTCTCAGTTCACTACCTGTTCTTGTGTATGTATTTCAGGGCTCCTGCTCTGCTGTGATAGCTGAGATAATGCAAATCCCAGTACAGAGTCAGAGGGCCAGCTAGCCCAGTTCTTGGTCATGAGGCTATGGCTTTTTCCTCCTGCCTGGTCAGGGCCAAACCTTTAATGACTATATAGTTAGGGCAACAAGCCAACACTAATCATTTTCACTCTCCTTGTAGGCATGAGAGCCCCAGACAAGCCTTTCAGTGAGTCCAGCTTAGAACTTTTAGTCTTATTCCCCTACAGGAGCCCAAAGCCTTATGGCCATCTCCTAGCCCAGAGCCCCACAAGCCCATGGTACCAGCTCTGCTTATCACTTTGTGTCTTTTTGTTATGGTTCAAATGTGTTCATGTGTGTTGGAAACTTGAGAGATGGGAACTCTCAAAGGTGGTTAGGTCATAAGGGTTCTGCACGCCTCCCGCATGACACCGTGGGAGGCATTATATGGTGAGGAAACATGTGAGAGCTGAGTTCATCCTTCATAAGGACATTTCTCCCATGATAGATTGATGACATTGATCTATTCATGAATGCAGAGCCCTGGTGAATAGATTAATGCCATTATCAAGGGAGTAATGTCCTTATGAAGGAGGAGTTCAGCTCTCACGTTTCCTCACCATGTGATGCCTCCTGCTATGTCATGACACAACAGGAAGGCCCTCACCAGATGCGTCCCCTCAATCTTGGACTTCTCCGTCCCCAGAGCCATAAGCAAAATAAATTTCTGTTCATTAATCTGTGGTACTCTAACAGAAGCCTAAAATGAGCTTTTAAATTCTTTGCCTCAAAATGTTTACCTACTTTGCGGGTGGAGGGGGTGGGTGGTATCTAATCATGTTTTCTGGTTATCTGTTTCTACGTTTTATTTATTTCCACAGGCTTGAAACAAAATGTGTAAATTTTCCATGGTCTGATGGCAAATTTACTGCTAGCCCTGCAGGAAGTGATTTTCAAATGTTCGTTAGAATAAACAAAGCAACAAAATTTCTAAGTAAGCTAAGAAACCTAATAAAATATGTATTATTGCTCATTTTCTTCCAGAAGTCTATTGTTTAAGCATTCACCTACCTTAGGCAGGAGGATTTGGGGGTCCCAGTCACCAAAAAGGATGTTGTAATTAATAATGCTAGTCATTTTCTCTATTAAACAGGCTATATATTACTGCACATTGAAATACACATTAACTATATAATAGGATGAACATGAAAAAGTTCTAGTTTTGAAGCCCCAACTTTACTAAATACAAGAATGGGTAGCTTCTGTTCTTAGTCTCATGAAAGTTAGAAAGGTTGAACTTTTATTTTTCAAGGAGCAGATACTCGCTATATGTGCCATGTTGACTCAAGCCCATAGAAAACACATGGGCACTTTGGCTTCCAAAAATGGATATGAGAGATTTCAACTTCACTCACTAATGCATTAGAATTCCAGGGAAGCGTAACTGTAAAAGGAAGACATGGCTCCTTTTTGAGTTACGCTTCCCTGGAACTCTAAAGAATCTCTGGCTATTACTGCCAGGTCTTTATTAATATGTCCCCAGAATTACTGGTTTTCCAGTAAAGTTTATAATACGCTATTCTTCAAGAAAGATCTCAAGTTGGAAATAATCCCTCATGTTAGAAATGTTTGCAAACATTATATAGTACTTTAAAATTTCCAGTTTCAGAGTCTGGTGCCATAAACATCTGTAGAGATCTTCTAGGCCAGTTTCTTTATTGCACAGATGAATAAACTGAGGGCTGAAAGCGCTACCTTTTTCTCACCATGGGTCCAAAACCAGTGTCTTGATATCCAGTTCATCATTCTTTCTGTGGTACACTTCAGGCTTCTACGTTCTTAAGAAAGTAGCTAAGATAATTTCATCTGGTTGAAGCCGTGGCTTTCCCAGAGAAGGTAGGGCAATGTCCCATGAAATGAGACCAGTAGGCTGAGTTCCCAAAATGTGTGACCTTTAGAGCTCTGGGCATCCAGGGATCAGGTCTGCCACTTTGTGTGCTTCAACAGTGGCAATCAGCACCAGGTTTCCCTCTTTCCATTCCACTTTTAAGACCTGGGGGTTCTCTCCAGTTCTCCAGTTACTCGCCTACATAACTATTTGACAACATGTGCTCTGATACGTCTTCTTTTTAACACCTACTATTGGGACTTCCTTTCTGCTGAGGTAATTCTCCATAGCTTTGAGGTCTGCTACCCAAGTAAAAAAGCATATTTGTTTCTTTCTAACTTGTTAGTATGATTGCCTCAAATTAGCACTTCATTTTATTATTTTTTAATTGTCAAATACAAATTGTATATATTTATGTGTATACATAGTGGAATGACTAAGTCTAGCTAAATAACATATATATCAGTCACATCACATGTCTATGATTTTCTTAGGGGGTGAAAATACTTAAAATCCACTCCCTTAGCAGTTTTTAACTACAATTTATGGAGCTGTAGTCACCATGATATACAATATATTTCTTGTCTGTGGAATTTTGTGTCCTTTGACCAACATCTCCCAATCTCCCCACAGCCATAGCACTTCACTTTAAATGTACAGATATGGCCTATTTTTCTAAAAACAATAGTTGTTTCATAATGCTATTACATTGTATTACTGAAAGGATTTTATCACGTTCATTACCAAAAATAATAAAAGGCATTCATTGCCTGGTAATAGCCACTCCCTCAGACATCCAGTGGCATAATTATATAAATTGATACAGATTACACCCTTAATTTATTTTTCCACTGAATATCCACAGAGAAAAAGAAAGCTTAAGGGTAAAAATAGTCTTTTTGAAGCACTTCAGAATCACTGTCTTCTTAAAATATTTCCAAATACCAGTAGACATTACTAAGGTCATGGCTATATTCTGAGCATACGTATATTTGGAGAAAGAATTATCTATGCTTAGGAGTATAGGCATTAATTTACTAAATGGGAAGAAGTTTTCTTAGTGAAAGCCTACTTTGAGGTCTGAATTGTTCAGTATCATTTCTTATATGGTCATATTTAGCTGGGATTTTTTTCCAGATTATCTGGACAACTTCCAAATTTCCACTCTGATTCACTGTGACAATACACTGCATGAGCCATATAAAATGACATATAATTTTTAAAATTTTCATTGCAATGTTTTAAATTTTTTGGATAATTTTAATTATTTTAAAAATTAGTTGGCTCATGACTCTCCTAAAGAAAGATGAAACAATGATACCACCTGAGGAGGTTTAATTTCATAGTCCACAACTGAACTTTCATTTTCAGATATGATGTGTGGCATTTATAGTATGAAGTTAAGCACAAAAATTAAAAATGCTTCTGTTTGATGACTACTATTTACTCTTCCCTTCTGCTGAGGTAACTCTCCATGGCTTTGAGGTCTGCTTTCCAAGGTAAAAAGGACCTTTATTTCTTTCTAAAGTGTTGGTAATGGTTGCCTCCATTCAGCGCTTCGTTTTATTATTTTTTTAAGTGCCAAATAAATAAACAATGACAGTGTAGCAGTCCATGCTAGAAATTATTCCATGCATGTGAATAAAAACTTTCTATGAGAATTTTTAAAAAGCTGTTTTAAGATCTCTTCATACATGTGACAGGACACCACATTCAGATGCATATCTTCACCTTCGGTTTGTTATTGCTGTGGTCTCCTTTTAATCCCTTCACCATCCTGCTGAAATCAAGTTTATAAACAGAAGTTTGAGAATGGATCAACACCTACACTGTCAAATATCTAAGTCAACAGTTTAAATCCTTTAGTTTACTTCCATTTTCTGAATCTGTAAATTCCTCTATATCTCTATATCTTACAAAAGTAGTTCCACAAATAGGTTAGTTATGAGGCTTTCTCCAAACTATGTGTCTTTAAAGAAAAGCAAATTATAGCATCAGAAATTATAGGCAATTAGAGTTACTTTTCCAGGCAAAGTAGAGATGAATGGAAACTTCTTCCTACTAAAAAATAATTGATGTGTGCTCTCTGACTTAGCTATCCAAGTAAATCTTATATAATGTAAATTTCCTTCTAATTTTTTCTCTCTTGTAAAAAATATGACAAGGCAAAATATTTGACACACATCTGTTTCAAGTGTTCCTTATTTGCTATTTGTATGTTAATCATTTTTAAAGGATTATTGGGTCATAGGAATTGAATTTGTATAATCTTATCTTTATATAATCATTTCATAGAGACTCATTAAAAAGAACTCATTTCTAAAAGGTAAATATGGTTTTAGTTATATTTCTCAGTCTTAGAAATGGGCACTAATATTAACCTAAATATAAGATAGACTAAATTAAAAAGATAATAATTACTTTACCAAAGCTAAAGTTGACATGTACATAACATAAAAATAGGGTTTTAAATATGTAAAGAAGGAAAAGTTCAACATTCTTTTAATAATCAACTATATGTCAATAAAAGTAGCCTTATCTATTCGATTGAACTGATCATGGAAGATTTTTACTTGGAAGCACTGTTAAGAGCTACTCAAAGTTTGTATGAAAATAACAGAACTCTCTTTTTCTTTTTTTTTTTTTTTCACTAAGTCAAACTGTAATTCCTCTCCATTCCTCACTTTTTAGTGAGGTTTCAGAATATATGGGTTTCTCTATTTCTCCCTTTTTTTCTTTAAAATTAAATCACCATTCAGTCTTTCCATTACTCGAGTATTATTCCTAAGTAACAGATCATGCCTGAAAGCCCCAGCTTTTGCAGAAATGTTTTAAACTAATATTGTTAACAGCTTGAGTCCACAAAATCTCAGCTACTCTCCCAAACCCAAACACAACTCCTGTCAGTAAAACATGAAAAAAATGAGTTTGTGGGGGAAAAATCTGTGAGGTTATCATTGCGTTTATCCCCTTTGGCTGGCAGAATAAGGCAGCACAAAATGCCAACTCATGATTTAAATAAACCACTGGCAAGAAAGGGCCTGGCTGGCTGCAAGTCAGTACTCCAAATGAGTTCTATTCGTATGTCTTTGCTAAGCAGTGTCTCTGCAGTTTGCAGAATAAGATGACACAAGTGACAGATAAATTCAGAGATAATTAAATCAGCTGGTTTATGAAAGTAAGAGGTAAACCTTTCTGAAGAGAAAACAGGTATTTCATTGTGATGCTATTTTGAAACATTTACTCATGCTAAAGTAATTTAATTTCACTTATTAACTTCGAGACTAAAAATGCCTTTATTTTCACAGTTTTAGATACCGTTAGAATTGCAGAAGAGAACTAGGATATTTAAAAGAAATTTTAGTGGAATTTGCTTTCATATAGCTCCTTCCTAGCAGTTGAATAAATTGCCATTAATTGATCATAAAGTGAAATTTATTTCAAAGAGAAGTTTTGATACTCCCTCTGCCCAATTAGGGAGTTAAAAGTCAATTTTGCGAAATTAGGAATAATTTATCTCACTGGGGGCTTGGGGCCCAAATTCAGGGACAGTTAACTGTTTTTCAGTCTCTTCTTGAGGAACAGGACTCCAAAGGGAAGGAAAGAGAGAATTTTCTCAGTGTTCTTTTTCAACCTGTAGCCCATTCCCAAGGCTCTGAATCAAAATCTAACTTCTTGTTAAAGTGCTGGTGTTTTGAACGGCTGGGTGAGTCAAATTTAGCTGTGTTTTACTTTCCGCTTCAGCAGAAGAAACAAGAGGCAATCTCATGCGCTTGAGACATAACCCTCCACCCCGTAAATGATAACGTTTTAGACACAGAAAAAAGAGGAAACATTCTCCAATCTTTGGGACGTGCTTTAAAACTCTGTGCTGTTTGTTTTTCTTCCTTCACTGTGGATTTAGGGGGAAGAGAATGGTTTCCTGCCTAAATTCAAGATTGATGCTCACTGACCCAATTCCTTGTGTGCCTTCGAACTTCTGTGTAGTCCATATCTTCGCTTCGCTTCGGTAAGATTTTTATAAACCGTTTCAAGTAAGAGGAGATTGAGCAATGTGAACGGTAAGCAGCCTTGGGCAGCTAGAATAATGTTCTCTTCGTTTTCTTCCTTTAAGATATGCGAAATTCTTCTTCCTGTAATCCGTTTCGAAAGTAACTTTCTGCTGGACTTTGCTGGACTTGGAGAGGTTGTCGTGACTTTCTCTGAAAACTGAAAAAAAAAAAAATTAAAGGTTTTCTAGTACTATGGCCATAGCAAAATTTAAAAGTGTCAAAGTGACCGTGTACAGGTAATAGGAGGTAGCTACTGGGAGGTGAGCACGGACAAGAGCAAGGTTTCCATGCGTTGGTTGGACGTGCTAGTGGAGCTTGCCTCCTGTAGCTTCTCCCCCACCCGCGCCCCCAACTCTCATCCCTGCCGCACAATACTGCCAAGCCCAGGCTGCGCGAGAAGGAGCGGACTTCAGCGACAGATGCTTATGTCCAGAGATGCCCAAAGCGGAGCCTCTGTGTCCAAGGAGGGACTGCAGGACTTGTGCGAAAGTGGGGGATGGGGCCCTCCTGGGCCTCAGCAACCCGCTGAGCGGCGTCCCTGGAGCGGTGATTGCATTGGCACTTGTACTCCTGCGGGCCTAGGTGAAGCCGACCCAGCAGAAAGGGTGCGCAGCAGCGGCCAGGGAGACTGGGATCTGAACTCCCTATCTCCCGCACACGGAAGAGCGCACTGTGGCTCTTTCGGTGAGAGTTCCGGTTCTTGCCCCAAAGAAAATGCAGATAAGCGGTTGTGCCTCTAAACTCCTAGGGAGAGCGCCTTGGGGTGGAGGTGTGACTGATGTTCTGCTTCACCCTTGTGCCTGGATAATCAGAAGCTCCAGAAGCCGGCGGAATTCCACGAGGCAGCTTGGCCCCTAAAAAGAGGCTTGCATGAAAATATTCCAGAAGAGTGTCTTTATTTTAAATTTTCATTAAAATAGATCACATTATAGTTAATTAAGGAAATTGTTCAATCGCTCAAGATGGCTCGCCAGTTACATGGAGTTGGAGACAGGGAGCCATTTCCCATATATAAATTGGGCAAAACCAAAAATGCAATACCAAAACAATTTGGCTTCAAATAGTCACTTTTTAAACACAAATTGATCTTCAAGCATTCATTTATTCACAGTTTTATAGCCTGAGAATCTATAAAATCTTTCTGTTGTATTTAAACTGGGGGATAGCTAGGGTTTGCAATCCATGCTGCCTCTTTCTTGAGTCTAGACTCTTAATGCTCCCAACCTCTTCCCTTGGCCCCCCCAAGTCTGGCCCGCCACTATTCCCGCAATGCCCCTTCCACCACCTGACCTAGCCTTAGAGAGAGCCTTGTCTCAATGCGTTCCTAAACTTGTAGAACTGAAGGCTTCACTGTTACCACCCCACCTTTCCGAGGGATTCGTGGTGAATAGGGCTAGGAAGGATAGGGAGGGTCGCTGGAAGGAGGAAGCCAGCAGAGCTCTCAGGGCGGGCCAGAGAGAGAACGGTGGTGTAGGTTTTATAGTTGGAATGCATTTACTTCCAGCTCTCCAAAATTAAACATACCGTCGCAGCTGGTATTACCGGCTGAAGAGGTAGCAAAAGACCTCTCTGTGTGCAGTTCCTAGGATGCTTCTTCTTAGCGCCAAGGAGACTTTGTCCCAAAAGTTGCCAAAATTTTAAAGGACTCCGGCCAAAGAGACCCCAGCACGGAAAGCCAGGCATAGGGGGCCGGGTAAGGCCTCCTGGACTCCTCGAAAGCAGCTCACCCCGGGAGCAGCCGGAGGCGGGGTACGATCTACGCGAAGCTCACGGGCTTGGGTGTAGAACATCAAAGAGAAAGGGGCGGGATCGAACTTTAGAGGGGCAGAAGGGTGCGGCCCAAGAGGGCAGAATTGGGGTGTGGTGTAGGCGGCGGGAGGATCAGGTCAGAGGGAGCGAAAGGAGGTGGATCAGAGGACAGGGGTAACAGGTTTCAGCCACTGCCATTTCCCCGCAGAGGGAGCTCCTCTGGGCCCGGGAGGAGTACCCGGACTCCGACACCCTGTCTGCCACTACCAGGATTCCCTAGGGCATTCCAAGGGACAGCACCGTTCTCACCACACATCATCAGGAACCGAAAGCAGAGAATTTGCCCCACCTCGGCACTTCTGGACGCGCCCACAGAACTCTACAGTATGAGACAAGGGCTCTCCTACGAGACCTTTCTCCAATTTTCTTTCTCTGCATGTAAGAGCCCGGATCCCTCCATCCCCGCCCCCTTCCTTTCTCCTCTCTCTCTCTCTCTCTCTCTCTCTCTCTCTCTCTCTCTCTCTCTCTCTCTCTCTTTCCTATTTTATCCTGGGAGATTCCTACTCGAGGTGGGAAGTCTCGGATCCGCTTGGAACCGCTCAGTCTTTGGCACCCTTGACCGCCTGCACGCCGGAGCGGGGCCCGGGAAACACACTCGCTGCCTCTCCAACAGGCGTCCCTCGCTCCCCATTGGGCCCCCGGTCCCAGCCCCCCAGCGTCCCCTCCCCCTCCGCAGCCCCCGAGTGGCGTCAGCACGTCCGGCGGGCGTGGGCTTTAAAGGCCCACTAGCGGGAGCTCAGGCGCTTCTGCCCTGAAGCGCGGTCGGGGCAAAAATCGCAGGAGTGGGAGGGGAGCGAGCCAGCGGGATTCCGAGCCGCGGAGCGCGCTTGCCTCGCTCCGCCTGATGACTCCGGAGCTCGGGTCCAAGCGCCGCCCAGGCAGCACCCCTGAGCTCCGCGGAAGGAGAGTTAATGAAAAAACACTTAACCGTCTCCGCTGCGGAGAGTCATGAGCTGTCTGGATGTTATGTACCAAGTCTATGGTCCTCCGCAGCCCTACTTCGCAGCCGCCTACACCCCCTACCACCAGGTACGTGTCTCCTCTGGGGTCTTTGGGAAGGAGTGGCGCGCCCCGCGCTTGCGGTCACACGACCTCTACGCCAAGGTCCGCTGCGCCTCCGCGCGTCGCGGGCGTCCGACCAGGGCGGGCACCGCCGGGATGCAGTGATTGCCCGAGCCGCCCCCAGTTGGTAGTGCAATTAGCTAACCCCTTTAGCTCGCCGGTTTGCTTTCGGGAAGTAGCTAAGCCCTGCTAATGTGAGCCTAGGGTTTCCCTGGAATAATCAGAGGAGGATGGCACGGGCTAGATTTTCTTCTTAGAGTCTGTTGGACTCCAGATTCTTACAAGCCAGGTGCAGTAACAGGAAATGCAGGCAAAGCTCACGCAGGGAAAACCAAACTTCGGTCCCAATGGTGAAAGTAACAACAAAACCAAAAGCAAAGGCCAGACTCTTCCTGAGATTCAAGAGCCGGTGTTCTCATCCCTGCAACCTTATCTCAGGAGTAGTTTCTTCCGTTTCAATTCTCCGGCGACCAGGGCAATTAATTTCAGATCCAGCGAATTCGTTTCAAAGAGCATCGAGCAGTTTTATAATTTTTTCTTTGCGAATTTCTGGGAGTATTATCTGGAGTCCGATTGACCCGGCAAAGGCGAGCTTGATAGACAATACTCTGCCTTTCTGCAGCCTGAGTAGCTGAATGGGGCAGCCCTGCTTTCAACAAGCACTTGAAGAAGATCACTCAACCCGGGTACTGCAAACTCTTCAAGTTCCATTCAATTCTGCCAATTTCTCTTTTCTTCAGGCTGAATCTGCTTGAACCATTTTCCTTCCATTTCCTCACCTGAGGTAGCAGAAACTGAGGACATTAGTCCAGGAAAAGAACGAAATCATACACTTGGGGGGCTGTAGGGGTCCCCTCCAGGTTGGAAAGTGAGAGCTTGGTCGCCTGCTTTGGGAAAATTGAAATACACCCCAGTACCCCAGTGGATGCTTTTGCTAATTTTCTCTGCAAATTTAGAATGTCTATTCGGAAATTTCCTGATGAATTAATCATGGACTGGGTAGGGTTCACTTTTTGTTTTCTTACCTCCTCTTCTCTTTTAAACTTTACAACTTGCTGTTTGTTTTGTATCAATGTTAATTTTAGGAATCACCAGTGTTCCTCATTGTAGGGAGGTAGTATTTAGGAAGTGGTGATATTACTAAATCTTACATCGTTTTAGCCCCAAATAACTCAAACCTTTTGGCTCCAGCTTCTGAAATGTACTTCTTCCCAGGATGGGACTATGGCAAGCAAAAAGGAGAGAGGTGGATTGGTTTTCTGACTGGCCCTTTCTCCTCCCAGACCCTGAACCAATCTATTGCATTAAGATCTCTGTTCATTTTTGTATGGCTCACACCCCCTCTTCAAGACCATCTCTGCCTGCGGAATGCTTTAACACTGAATTCAGTCCCTTGCTCATTTCTAAGAAAATGTTCACAGAAGCTGCACTTGCTTTTTTAAAATCACTATCAGACATCCCGATTTACCCCAACTCACAACCAGGATCTTAACTTTCTTCCGTCTGCTCCTTTTTATCATTTCCTCAATGTGTGTGGAGATGATGAAGGTGGAAATACTCATAATCCACTAGTTTTTCCTTATTAAAGAGAAGATCTGTTTAGAAACTGAGGCAGACTTTTAAATGGATGTTGTATGGGTAACCAAACAAATACCAGCTTGCATTTGTTAAAATGATCCGTATTTCCCTAGTCATAATGTTACCCCAGATTTTTATCACACACAATCCATTACTAAATGTAATTATTTCAAACCCACTGTGGCATTTCTTCCTTTACATTCCTGGTTGCTTTCCTTCACCCATTCCTATTTGCAGGGAGTGGATTTTGTAGGGGTAGAGGGTTCCCTCTCCCCATTCCATCAGGAGGATGTTTGTCCTGTATCCTGTGCTTCTGCCCTGGATTCTCAGGCAGGGAACAGTCAGGCCCTAACTGGACTTGGGTGCCCTTTACCCCTGGAGTCTGATTTTAAAAATATATCTGCCCTGAGCCCAGCTATGAGGTCAAACTCAGCTCTAAACCTAGCTGCTTAGGTGTCTCCTGAGACTTTCACCCAGACATTTTAGGAGACATTTTCCGGGAGTCAGAGGGACCAGGGACACAGTCTTCCTCTAAGGAAGCCTGCCCTTGCATGGGTGCAGGTTGGGAGGTCTGCTAACTATGTCGCCCCGCTATTGCTGGTTTTATGCTAACAGCACAAGGCTTAGGCCCATAAGCCAGTTTTCCCATAAATACCTTAGGAATTAGGATGAGGGAGTCAGTCTGAACCGAATTTGCCATCACTTTTGAAATTGACATCTCTGTTCTTTCTCTCTCTGAGCAGAAACTAGCCTATTACTCCAAAATGCAGGAAGCCCAGGAGTGCAATGCCAGCCCCAGCAGCAGTGGCAGCGGCAGCTCGTTTTCCAGCCAAACCCCAGCCAGTATAAAAGAGGAAGAAGGCAGCCCAGAGAAAGAGCGCCCACCAGAGGCAGAGTACATCAACTCCCGCTGCGTCCTCTTCACTTATTTCCAGGGGGACATCAGCTCCGTGGTGGATGAACATTTCAGCAGGGCCCTGAGCCAACCCAGCAGCTACTCTCCTAGCTGTACCAGCAGCAAAGCACCAAGGAACTCTGGGTCCTGGCGAGGTGAGTATGGGGTCCTGCTGGGAAGGACCCATAGAGGGTCCTCTCAGTGTGGGCACCACCTACAGGAGCCTAAAAACGTGCAGCTGAAAGAATATTAGGTGTCAGAGACAATGTGGAGAGGAGCATTTGGGAAAAGTAAGGAAAACGCAGGGGGAAAGGGCATAGGTATAAGAAAAAACTCCTTGGACAAAACACTGTCCTTGGAGTTGGAGGGCCTAGGCTTGTGTGTAGGCTCCACCACTTCCCAGCAATATGACCTTGGGCAAGTCTCTTAACCTCTTTGAGGTCACTTTATTTACTGCTCTCTAAAATTAGAATAACACTTACCCTCCTAACTATCCCCAGAGAAAGCTGTAAGACTCCAACAAGAAAATGGATGTAAATATGCTGTGAAAAATGTGAGGTTTCCAACACCCTCCCAAACCAGTGAGTGAAGGATCTTCAGCGCCAATGACTTAAAGGGCACTTTCCCAATTTGCAAACATTTTCCCATTTGCAAACAGTTCTAGAGCTCCATGCAAGCAACACCTGCTTGAGAATGTCTCCTAAAACCAACCTTTGCCTTTCACCATGCTCCTATTACTTGGGAAATCTTGAAGCAGAAGTGTCTCACTAGCAAGTAAAATAACAAAGAAACAAAAATTTAGATACAGCCAAAACACCTCTAAGAGTTTTCCCAAAACACACCCCCTTTTTATTTTTCTACTTTCCCCCACAAAGCACTGCTTTTTTGTAGCCTAGGACAATTATTTGTTGGACAAGTCAACTAGATCTCCCTTCTATTCTGAAATCTAAACTTTCTTTTATTACCAACAAGACAAAGGTGGGGGAACCATTAAGTAAACTTGGCTCACTAAACTGTATTTGATGTGTACTAAGCTGAGAAAAGAGGACGTTGTTGAAAAAAAGAAATCAAATTTTAATTTGCCTTTGGGAGGGAAATGGCAACCCTTCACCCCCTCTTTTTTTCCTTAAGAAAGTCTGGAAGTTTGCACAAGGCTTGCCCTTAGACAAGATCCAAAAAACATTCATTTTAGATACAGAACATCCTTTTTATTCTCTGCCTAAATATTTTTAACAGGAAGACTCTTCACCACTTAGAATACATTTTCAATTCGTTTAAAATTCTCTAATATATGGTGCAGATGCCTTCCACAGAGGAGGTGTTCCACAAAGGCTCCATGAATTAAATATCTGTCTTTCTCTCCCTCTCTACTAATGGCAACAAATGTGATCTAAACGCTGATCTCTTAAAATACTGCCACGAGCTAGGGACCAACAGTGATACTGACAATAGTAATAATAATTACTATTATTGCTGGCATCCTCACTTTGATGCAGAAAGTTAATGAAAACGTCGGATAAAAGAGCTGTCTCTTCGTGTCGTTCTGTGCAAATAATAGAGCTGCACTTTTAATGTGACTAGTTTACTCTTCTGCTTGAATTCTTGGAGAAAAACACTTGAAAGAAGGTTTCTAGAAAGAAAACTAATAATAGCAAGACTTCAAAATATGTCGATGGACTTACAGGCTGTCAAAGACCTTGGAGGGGCACATTTTCTAGAGCCAGGAAGGCTGAAACACGAGAGGGGGTAGTGAGATCCCTAGGCGGCCGACCAAGAGTGGGGAGAGGTATCTTTAGCTTGAGGACAGGCTGAGGCTGGGAAAGGGAGACCGTGTCTGCACTGAGTCGCGGGAAGCTCCTTGCGCTTCGAGGTTCGAGTCCGGGAGGGCGTCTCTCCGCTCTTACTCTCACTTTCCGGGCCACTCAGTTCCGCACAGAGGAGGCGGCTGCGAAATGGGAGGAAGCAGGCCTCCTTTCCAGGGGTTCATTTGCGGTGCCTCCACCTCGCTTTCACAAACTGCAGCCCCCTTAGAAAAACGCCGCTGCAGAGGCGGGGGCTGCCCTTCTGCCCTCGGCCGCGACTTGCCAGCCTATTGTGCCGGTCCGGCGCCCTCAGCTCTCGGGAGGGGGCCCTGCAGGTCGGCGCTGAGTCCCGCCGCAGTGACACGCACCTCTCTTCTTTTCCTCCACTCCGCCTCCCCGGCCTGCAGACTGCTCCTTCCCGATGAGCCAGCGCAGCTTCCCCGCCTCCTTCTGGAACAGCGCGTACCAGGCTCCGGTGCCCGCGCCGCTGGGCAGTCCTCTGGCCACCGCGCACTCGGAGCTGCCCTTCGCCGCTGCCGACCCTTACTCGCCCGCCGCGCTGCATGGCCACCTGCACCAGGGCGCCACCGAGCCCTGGCACCACGCGCACCCGCACCACGCGCACCCGCATCACCCCTACGCCCTGGGCGGCGCCCTCGGCGCCCAGGCCGCCGCGTACCCGCGCCCCGCTGCCGTGCACGAGGTCTACGCACCGCACTTTGACCCGCGCTATGGGCCGCTGCTGATGCCCGCCACCTCTGGGCGCCCGGCCCGCCTCGCACCCGCCCCGGCGCCCGCGCCCGGCAGTCCTCCCTGCGAGCTCTCCGGCAAGGGTGAGCCGGCTGGCGCCGCGTGGGCCGCGCCGGGGGGACCTTTCTCGAGCCCCTCGGGGGACGTGGCCCAGGGTCTGGGCCTCAGCGTGGACTCAGGTAAGCAGAGAAAGAAGTCTGGTCTCCGTGGAACCCCTCGATCCCACGTACCAGACCCTGGGCTGTGCCTAGACCCCCTTAATCCTCCTTGGAGACCTTGAATTATTTGGCCCAAGGGTCTACATGGCACCTTCGTGTTTTCACTGATAGATGGCCCTGTGCCAACGGGTAGGCGGGATGAGAAAGTAGGACTCTATCCTAACCTGGATGGTAAATTTTACAGAGGACTTTTTTTTTTTTCTTCAAATAAAATTTGGTGGAAAAGTTCTAGCTCTGCGCTGTTCAATACTGTAGCCGCTGGACACATGGTGCTACCGAGCAGTTGGTACGTGGTGTGGCCGAATTAAGATGTGCCGTCAGTGTGTAATACACACTGGATTTCCAAACCTTTGTGCAGAAAAAGAATGTAAGATTCATCTCATTAACACTTTTATATTGATTACATGTTGAAATATTTTCAACACATTCCATATCGTTTATAAAAATTAATTTTCATCTATCATTTTTTACTTTTTTTTCCAATTGTGGCTGCTAGAATATTTAGAATTACGTTTATGGCTCCCATTGTATTTGTATTGGACAGCGCTGATCAAGAGTAGCTGCTGAGAGTACAATTTAAAATCTAACATGGCTTGGGGGATTTTTTCACCTAGTGACAGTCATAAGGAAAGAAAAATGTGATCCTATCAAGATAATTGCCAAATAAAATAGATCTCTTAAAAATGTAAAACTTAAAGAATATATTTAAATAACAATCCTAAGTTTCTGGCTTAAAGAATTGGAAATGTACAGTCTAATAAGAGTTTGCTTTTTTGCTTTCTTTTCTTATTGTTAGTGCAAATGAAAGAAATAGTTATAAAATAAGTGCAATCACTGGCTTGTAGTCTGCCCACTGCCCCTTTCCTCAAGTGATTTGACTTTTTTATTTGCTTTGCTTTTACTTTCAGTCACTGCCCCCCACCCTGAACTTTAGATGAAGTCTGTGACTTTCACAGTAAAACAGTGGTGTTTTGTCTTTCTTTCCTTAAATATCTTGTGCCTTCCCTCCCCATTCCTTCTTTCTCCCTCCCTTTCTCTTCCTCCTCCTCCTCTTCTCTCTTTCTCTGTCTGTCTCTCTTTCTCTCTCCCTCCCTCCCTCTCCACCTCCTCTCTCTCTTTTATCTTCTTTCTGTTTTCAGGTTTGCAGCCTCAGGACAAAAGCAAGGATGTGTACTGGTTTTAGACAGCCCACCTTCTTCCCTGTAGGTCTCTGCATAGTGCAGTTGATGCCACTCAGAGCTGAAATGGAGTGGTTTGTAACAGCTTCTGATCTTGGTTTGCAGCTCGTCGTTATTCCCTCTGTGGTGCATCCCTCCTGAGCTGATCTGCTGACCCAGGGTTTCCCCTTCCCCTTCCCTTCTGACCAGCCTTGGAGGCTCAGCATCTGTGCCTCTCACTCCATGGACGAGGACATGCGGGAAGGCAGAGACTTCAGACTTCTCAGTGTATTGGGAAAACCAAAAACCACAACTGCAGAAATTCATCTAAAAATAATTCCTGCTGCTGAAAGAGCAAATCCAAAGACTGAGTTATGTTTGACTTTTGGCCGAATCACTGGAAATATCTGTGGTGAGATGGCTTAGTCAGGTGATATGATATCATAAGCTTTCTTGGAAAGGGGGGAAAGAAAATGAGACTTTTTGGTGTGAATATTTTTTATGCTGATGTGAATTATTTTGTTAGGTAGTGTGATTATAGCACTACTAATGTCAGATTTTAAAATGTTTGTGTACTTGCATCTAAGACTGTGGTAGAGAAGTAAAAAGAAGTCAATTCCTTCTTCCTCACCTCTCAGCCTCCAGATCCCTTCCTGTCCATCTCCTCCCTACAATGCCCACTCCAGACGCAAAGATACACTTTTTTCCTTTGGACTGTGAACATGGAAGTCTCAGCCTGAATGTGAGTGGCAAGTGGCTTATCTGGAGCCACCTGCCCAAGTCTTACTAAAATGCAGCTGTTGTAAGACAACTGTTTAAAACTCCAGAAATACATCAACCAAGGTGGCATTTCTCAGTATCTGGCAGAACAATTGCAATTGCACTGGATATATTATATATATATATATGTATGTATATATATCATATTTTTTACGAGGAACATTTTACAATGAAAGAAGAAACCCTTCTCTGCCTTCTCTCCCACAAATTCTGTCCCTCTATCCTCTGGATGAAAAAAGCAAAGAAAGACCC
>CAUYLG010012016.1:0-60265 GCA_963573385.1 Cacajao melanocephalus
GGAAAGAAAAAGAATCAAAGCATATAACAATAAAAAGCAATATATGTATTTACATATATACATATGTATTTTTTCAATAAAACCCAAGAGAAGACAGCATGAAAAGTAAAACGAAGATGTTACCAGTGTGATGCAAAAGTAATTGCGGGTTTTACCATAAAAAGTAATGGCAAAAATACTACAGTGTAATACTAAATGGTCAGACAATTAACAAAATGGCAGTAGTACTTACCTGTCAATAATTTTACAAACATCAAATAATTTAGTAACCTAATAAAAACACATTGTTATGGTTTGAAAGTCCCCTTCGAAACTGATGTTGAAATTTAACTGCCATTGTTATAAAATTATAAACCTAGACCTTTAAGAAGATACTAGGTTACGAGGGATCTACTCTTATGAATGAATTAATGTCATTTTTTCCACAGTGGGTTGGTTAGCAGGAAAGTAGGTCTATTATAAAAGTAAGCTCTGTGAGACCAGGCACGGTGGCTCGTGCCTGTAATCCCAGCACTTTGGGAGGCCCAGGCGGGTGGATCACGAGGTCAGGAGATCCAGACCAGCCTGGCTCACATGGTGAAACCCCATCTCAACTAAAAATACAAAGAATTAGCCTGGTGTGGTGGTGCGCCTGTAGTCCCAGCTACTCCAAAGGCTGAGGCAGGAGAATTGCTTGACTCCAGGAGGCAGAGGCTGCAGAGAGCTGAGACTGTGCCATTGCACTCCCGCCTGGGTGACAGAGCCAGACATCATCTCAAGAAACAAAAACAAAACAAAAACAAAACAAAACAAAAATCCCCTCTGGTGTATGCCTTTTGCCATCTTCATGCCTTTGGTCTTTTTATGATGTGGAAATATGTTTCTAATCAGATGTCAATGACATGCACTTGGATTTCCATAATCTAAAATTGTGAACTAAGTAAACTTTTATTCATCATAAACTACGAACTCCAGGATATTCCGTTATTAAAGCTCAAAGTGAAATAAAAGATTCACAAAATGTCTAAACAGGTTTTTAAAATTAGCAGTGTGCTTCACGCAAGTTACTTATTTCAGATTTAAAGGCATACATAGGTTAATAATGAAAAATTTTAAAAACCCATACTAATAATAATTGAAAGAGTATAAGAGCGGCCATATTTATATCAGACAAAATGGACTTCTAGAAAAAAATCTGTCCCAAGAGACAAATAAATCACTCTGTAATAATAAGAGGAAAATTTGTCAAAGTACATAACAATTAAAAAATATATGCACCCAACATTGACGTACATAAATACATCAACATATATAAACAGAACTTTGTTAAAATACAGACAAATATGACAATAAAAGAGGACTTTATTATTCTACTTAAAACAATAGATTATTCAGACAGAAAGCTAGAAAGAAAACAATGTGTTTTCATAGTGCTATAGAACAATTTCCCCTATTGGCCATATATAGAATATTTTATGTAACAGTATGAGAATACACATTCTTATCAAGCAGAAATGGAACATTATTCATGACAGATCATATGTTGGGAAAAAACAAAGTCTCTTCACATGTATAAAGATTAAAATTTTTCAAATATCGCCCCTGCCCCATTCCCTCCCTCTCTTCTCCTTTCAGGACTCCAATTAAATAGTTCGACCTTCTCACTGTCTTTTACTTTCTTACCTATGTTTTCTATCTTTCTCTTTCCATGCTACATTTTGGATAAGTGAGAAGAAACTATCTTCCTATTGATCATTTCCTCTTCAGCTGTGCCTACTTTGATGTTAGACCTATTAATCGAATGTTTGGTTTATTTTCATTTTTGTTTCTAGAGGGTCTCTTCAGTTCTTTTTTCAAATTTGCTGTCACTTTTTTCTGCCAAAGTCTTGTGTCTTGTATTTCCTTGGACATAGTGAGCAGAGTTGTTTCATGATCTATGGCTAATAACCCCAGTGTCATATGTCATTGTTGATCTGTTTCTGATGCCCATAGTTTCTTAATGGCTCTTACCCATGACTTCATGTTTTCTTAAATACATTGTTATCTTTAATTGTTTGCTGGTCATTCTTTTGAAAAATAAGTTATAAAAACTTTGTGAGGTCTAGGATATTGGTACTTATTCCCAGGGAAAATTCGTTTTTGTGCTTACATGGTATGACACTAACACTCTGGGATGACTTTAACCTAAGGTCAAAGCCTGTGATTCCCTGGATCACTCCGATGATATTACCTTAGGCTGCAAGCACATATAAGGCTGGTTTATTTAAAACTCCCCCTTACTGTGACAGTGTAGACCTTCAGGGTCTCAGTTTGAAGTGTAGGGGCTGTTAAGCTCCCAGCCCTGGGTAGACCTGGGATTTTGGCTTTTGTCATCATCCTTTATCTCAGAACAACCTCACAGCTGTTTCTTGGTAATTGGAAAATATATAATACTCTGAGCATTTGAATGCTGGTCTACCTCTGTGGTACTAACCTTCAGCTAGATTTTGACTGTCATTTCCTACAGTAATAGATGAGCATTCCAATGCATACGAGGAAATATTTTAAAATATATTTTACAAAGGATTTCAGTTTGTTTTTGTTTTTCTAGATTACAGTATTTATAAAGATTCCCTAATTAACCATTACTAAAAGTGGAAATCCTTTAATAGAGGCCACAACCACAATTGCAACAACTATAACCACAGTGCATCAGCTAATCAGTGAGATCAAAATGGATCTGTTGCATCTTCATCTTCTCTAGTGAGCTACAGATAATGAGCTTTCAGAACTCTCTGAACAGGACAGTAATGGGGAAAACAGAAGTGGCAGAAGCAGGCAGACATAATGAAAAATTTTATGTAGTTAAATGTAAAAGTTCTTTTCTTATGTTTAATCGTTTTGTGTCTTATTTAAGAAATCCTTCTCCACTCTAAGTTTATGAAGACATTCTCTTATATTCTCTTCTAAAAGCTTTTAAAATAAGTTTTTCATATTTAGAATTGTGGTGAAAACATTCAACATCCTATTGTTCTCAATCTCTGATGGAAGGGTTTCAAAGTTTCATCGTTACCATAGCTAGATGTGGTGGGGTTTTTTTCCCCACATAGTTAGATTATCAGATTAAGAAAGTTCCTTTCTACTCCAAATTTACTAAGAGATAAATTTCAAGTTTTACGCAACACATTTGCTGAATTATAATGATTTTTGTGGTTTATATTCTTCAGCTTTTTAATGTGACAAAAAAAATGATTGTTTTTCTAATGTTAAATTAACATTGTATACCTGGGATAATCCCAACTTGGCCAAGATGTATTTTTTTTAATAAATTGCTGAATTCCATTATTAACATTTTGTTTAGGATTTTTGTACCATGTTTGTGAGGAAGTTGAGTCTGTAGTTTTTTGTTCTTTTAATGCCCTACTTCTGTTTGATATCAAGGTTGTGGTCATTCCATAAAATGAGTTGGAGGGTGTTTACTCTTTTTCTATTGTTGGGAAGAGTCTGAGATTTAGCGATATTATCTCCGTGAAAGTTTGAGAATTTAGCAGTATTATCTCTGTGAACTCCTTCATGAAGCTGTCTGGACCTACAGTTGCTTTCTCTCTTAGGAAAATCTTTGCTTACTAATTCAACTTATTTAATAGTTAGCAGACCTTTCAGTTTTTCTGTTTTGAAGTTAGTTTTGGCAGGTTATATTTTAAGAAATTTGTCTATTTTGTATAATTTTTCTAATATATTGATATAATAAATGTTCTCATACTCTTCGTTAAATGACAATAACATCTGTAGTGATACCTCTGTTTTCATTCCTGATATTTGTTATTTGTGCTTTCCCAATCTTGCCAGGGGATTGCCAATGTAATCAGTTTCTACAGTGAACCAGCTTTTTTTTTTTTATCTTTCCCCCTATCTGATGTTTTTTGTTGATTTCCTTAATATGTCATATTTAATATTTACTTCTTTCTACAGTCTTTGGGTTTATTTGGTTATTTATTTCTAAATTCTTGAAATTGATTTTGAATTCATTAATTTTTAGGGTTTCTTCCTAGCTGATATATGTATATAAGGTTTTGAATCTCCCTCTACATATAATATTTTAGTATTATTGCATAAATTTTTCAATATGTAATAATTTCATATTTTAATTTTAAAATATTTTCTAATTTTCATTAAAATATTTTTAAGTTATCTTTTTGTTACTAGTTTAATTGCATTACAGTCAGAGATCATTATCTATTGGACCATTAAAATATGTTCAGAGTTATTTTCTGGTCCAATAAGTCTGCTTAAAAAGAATGTGTGTTCTGGCCAGGCACAGCAGATCACACATATAACCCCAACACTTTGGGAGGCCGAGGTGGGTGGATCACGAGGTCAGGTGATTGAGACCATCCTGGCTAACATGGTGAAACCCCGTCTCTATTAAAAATACAAAAATTAGCTGGGCGTGGTGGCACACTTGTAGTCCCAGCTACTAGGAAGGCTGAGGAAGGAGAATGGCTTGAACCCAGGAGGCAGAGGTTGCAGTGAGCCAAGATTGTGCCACTGAGCTGTAGCCTGGTAACAGAGACTCTGTCTAAAAAAAAAAGATGTGTTTTCTGTAATATTTGGTCATCTTTGTCAATTGCCTTGTTGAAATCTTCTGTATCCTTACTGATTTTTTTCTCCTGCTTATCCTATTACTGCTGAGAGAGATGTGCTAAGGTCTTTCATTGTGCTGTGGATTTTTACATTTCTTCTTGGAAATCTGTCTTGAGGTCATGCAATGTAATTGCATGCATATTTAAAATTATGTTTTCCCAGTAAATTAAACTGTATTATTATAAACTGACCCTTTTTTATTATCAACAATGCTTTTCGCCTTAATTTTTTTCAACTAATATAGTTATGTGATACATGATATGACTTTCAATCTTTCTATATGCTTATGTTTTAGATGTGTCACTTATAAACAACATACTTGGACTTAAAATAATTGGCCTTTATTGGGAGCATTTAGTTCATTTATATTTAATACAACTATTCTTGTCATGGTTAAAAATTCAGCTATTTCTGTTGTTCTTCCTGAGGTAACATTTTTTCTCTAGTTGCTTTTAAGATTTTTATATTTTATTGTAAAAAGTATAGTTTTAAAAAATAACTCTTTGTTTTACAGGGCCTTAGAGTGAAAATGTGCCATTTGCATAGCTTACCTATAGGCAAGAAGCCTGAAATAACTTGTAGTTTTGCATCTAATGCAGCCCCTGATTTACTTGCATTGTTGTCAGGATTAATTATGAAACTGAAGTTTTTCTCTTTAAACGTAGTCTTCCCCTTGCAGCAACTGTGTTTAATGTCATTAAAAATAGCCAGGTGTAATAGTGCACACCTGTACTCCCAGCTACTCAGGAGGCTGAGGCTGGAGGATCCCTTGAGGCCAGGAGTTTGAATTCAGCCTGGACAACACAGCAAGACCACATTTCTAATTTTAAAAAAAGAGAAAGGAAAAAGTTCTTGGGGGTGGGAAAGAAAAAAAGAACTTACCAGACCTCTTAAATCTGTACATTTGGTATTTTTCATGAGTTCTGCAAAAATATCAGATGCTATCTTTTCAAATATTGCCTCCACCACATTCTCTTTGAATCAAATGATCAAATGTGTATTAGACATTCTCACTCTTACTGTGCTCTATTTTTTCTCATCCCTTTTCTATATTTTCTATCTTTTTGTCTCTCCTTGCCCCATTCTAGGTGTTTTCTTTTGACTTATCTCCCAGTTCATTAATTTTTCTGTAGCTAGTCTAACCTGATAGTCAACCGTCTTTTTAAGTTCTTAATTCTACTATTTTTCAGTTCCAGAAGTTCTCTATTTTTTCAGATTGTTTATATTATCTTTTATTCTTTATTTTTGTTGTTCCAGAAGTTCTCTATTTTTTTAGATTGCTTATATTACCTTTCATTCTTTATTTTTGTTGTTGTTGTTTTTTCTTTTTAATTTTTTTTTGCCTTTTATTCTTTTCTTTACCCTATAGATTTATATGCTTGTCTTTTTTCTCTAAATATAGTAATCATAGTTGTTTTATCTTCTGGGTCTGCTAATTCCAGTATTTGGAGTCTTTGGGCATCTGACTTTATTATTTTTTAAATTGATTCTACTGTTTCTTGTCCAAGATGCTTTCTTCTCTATGTGCTGATTGCCTTTGGTGGGTTGCTGATAATTATATTTAAAATTATTTGTATATTGGCATTTGCTTCTGCTAGACAGCTGGGGTACTTTTGGGCATGACAAATTTATTCCGGGTTCAAGTTTGAGGCAAGACTTATTAAACCGATAT
Organism: Cacajao melanocephalus; assembly: GCA_963573385.1. Lineage (NCBI taxonomy): Eukaryota > Metazoa > Chordata > Mammalia > Primates > Pitheciidae > Cacajao > Cacajao melanocephalus. Next base: position 6,275 of record CAUYLG010012016.1, read on the forward strand.
AAACCCTTGAGGAATAATTTATTTTTGATTCACACTTTCCCTAGGATTTAGTTTGGGGTCCTAGCTTATTAGACTTCCCACTGTGTGTGGGCCTGGGCTTTGATATTGTCACCCTTGATCCCTGAATATATAAAAATGCAATTTAAATGTGTAGGGATTGGCAAATACAGTAGGGAAAAAAAGTGTATCTTCTGCGCTTATTTACCTGTGTGAGTTCATATTTTCTCTTTACTTTGGCCGGCAAATTTCTTGCTATGTTGTAGCCTCAATAATTTTAAAAAAGACTTTGAAAAATGCTTTACTTAGAGAGCTGAGTGATTTTCAGCTGATGGGAGATTGTTTCAAATAACCTAGTCCATCATTAACAGAAATTTGAATTCCTTACCTTTTTGTAGGTAAAATTTTTCTTTTTCTTGATTTATAATTAGTCTGGAGTGTTTGCTTATTTTTTCTTTGTTTTGGGGGGAGGGTTTCGGCTTTTTTTAAAATACAGTCTCACTCTGTCACCCAGGCTGGAGTACAGTGGTGCAATCTTGGGTCACTGCAACCTCTGCCTCCCAGGTTCAAGCAATTCTCGTGCCTCAGCCTCCCAAGTAGCTGAGATTACAGATGTGCCCCACCACGCCTGAATAATTTTTGTATTTTTAGTAGAGACGGCATTTCACCACGTTGGCCAGGCTGGTCCTGAACTCCCAGCCTCAAGTGATCCACCCACCTCGGCCTCCTAAAATACTGGGATTACAGACATGAGTCACCATGCCCGGACTTTTCTTTTTTTTTTTTTCTTTCTTTCTTTTTTTTTTTTTTTAAAGAAACTGTGTCTCTCTTTCCATTGCCCAGACTGGAGTGCAGTGGTGTGATCATAGCTCACTGCAGCCTTGAACTCCTAAGCTCAATCAGTCCTTCCACCTTAGTCTCCAGAGCAGCTGGAAACACACATGTGAGCCATTGCACTCAGCTGGAGTTTTAAGTATAGTCAAGATCAGTGGTAAGGAGTCTGTAAATGTATTCTTTTTTATAACCTTACGCATTTGAGAACTTTATCTTTTTCTCCCCAGTGGTCACCTTATGATCAAGAGATCATTTAGTTTGTTACCTTTCTTGTTCTTATTTGCAGATACTGATGAATGGCAAGAATCAGAAGAAAATGTTGAACACATCCCATTCTCTCACACCCGCTATTCTGAGAAGGAAATGGCTAAGAGATCTCAGGAATTTTATGAACTTCTCAATAACAGACGGTCAGTCCGGTTCATAAGTAATGAGCAAGTTCCAATGGAAGTCATTGATAATGTCATCAGAACGGCAGGTTTGTAATTGCAGGTGGGCTCTTTGGAAATGTTAGCCACCTTACTGGTGTGACGCCAACATTGGAAAAACGTCAAAGTTCGAATGTAGTGAATAAAGCCTAGAGTGATATGTTTATCTATAAAGTCTTAACCAAGGGTTGAGTGACTGCCAGAAACAGTGATTTCTACTTTCCACATTTTGACGATTACAAACTTCTTGGGAGCAGATGTGACAATAGTCCAAACTTCTGAAATTATTCAGTTTATGAACTTTTAATTAAAAACCAAGATTTCATATGTACCTGGCAGGGGAGATATCATGATCATGCAGGTGGTTTTCCTGGGGCAAGGCTTATCCATTGCACTCCGGATGTGCTGACCCCCGCGATTTCCCCAAATGTGGGAAACTCGACTGCATAATTTGTGGTAGTAGGGGACTGCGTTCGTGCTTTCTCCTTTTTTTTTTTTTAAATAAAAACAAAACAAAACAAAAAAACCACAAGACTTCTGATCACATCATTATATTAATGTATCGATGGAGATACATCTTTCTTTCCCCTCCTCTTAAAACACAACAGACACACACACACATTTGCATACTCACAGTTATATTTGGGTTTTTTTGGAAGCAAATTTCTTATATTACACACTGTGATGCTGTAGTACAGTATTCTCATACACTAGCAAAATTTACTTATGTGAATTTGCAAAGTAAACCAAAGGAAGAAAAAACCCATTTTTAATGTAAATTGATTTTTTTTATCTATAGCTACAGAAACTGGGGAGGAGAGATAAGAGAAAGCTCCCTGCTTTTTTTTTTTTTTTGTGATTGGAGTCTTATTCTTACATAAACCACATTTAAGTTTATTTGCAAAAATTATAACATGCTCATTGTGAATGCACAGTCCAACGTGAAAGGAAGCAAGAATAAAATATTTCACTTTAGTTATAAATACAAATGCATTAGATTGTTGAGTCCTTAGTCTAATAGCAGTGACTAAATTTCCCCTTTATCTGTATCTGTATTTCTATATGTGTATGTACACGTATTCTGTTTAAGGTAAATTTGGCACAACTAAAAACATTAGGGAAAAATTTATTTCTTATGTCGAGAGATACAAATATTTAAACAAATAAAATGGGTACAAAGTTAACTGGAATCACTCCCTACAGTAATCTGGGCCTCACGTTTAGCTTTTGACTTGCATTTCCCAAGCCAGTTGTGACTTCTAGTGCTGGGAGTGGTGTGTGGTAAACAAGAACCCCAACAAGAGTCTTCAGCCCTTCCTCCCTCCATAGGTGGAGCTTATTTCATTAAACTACCCACTGGGAAGGAAGGAACAGTTGCTTCTGAAATATCCCACCCGTGAGTCACTGTGGTCTGTTCTTGGGAACAGTGGGCCATCTCTAGGGCTGAGGGGCAACAACCAGATCAGAAGTTGGCCCCTACTCCCACTGGAATCCCACGGGGAATTGATGTTCCTTAGACAAAGGTGAAGCTTTGCCCTGGGACACTGGAACTGATCAAGGTGTGGGCTGAGGTTTCCTGAAGTGCCCCGGAATAGAATGACACACAGCCATGAGTATTGAGTACCCATGGCTAACAATATACTTGGCCCTGTGTATTGAGCACCCATGGCTAAGAATATACATGCCCGTGCATATTGAGTACCCATGGCTAAGGATTCCCCAACTGTTGTGTGTCCCCAAGGACACGACAAACCTCACAGTGCCACACTCATAGCTTTGATATAGGGACCAAACTACGTATAGCTAAGTTGCCTTTTGAGTAATGTTTTAAAAACCATCTTACCATATACATTTTGCCTTCTTCAATAACCTTCACGACTTTGTTCTTTTTCAAGAATATCAAAACAAAAGACAATCTGCAGAATTCTGGCTGTCAAAATTTCCCCTCTGAGTTTCTTTCCTTAGCAGTTGTGGTGCAGCTACTTGGGTACATTTTCTCCCACATATTTAGAGAAGCAGTGGTGAGTTCCCGCAGTACCGGAACTAGTGGGCTTGATCACTGATCAGTTGGCTTGACGCTGAACAAAATGGACTTGGCAGCAGCATGACAGGGTCCACTGTCAGGCATTTGTTTTCCAGATTATCTAATTTCATTTTGAGCATGTATAAATTATTTTTATTTTTTATTTTTGAGACAGAGTTTCACTCTTGTCACTCAGGCTGGAGTGCAATGGCTTGATCTCAGCTCACTGCAACCTCTGCCTCCCAGGTTCAAGTGATTCTCCTGTCTCAGCCTCCTGAGTAGCTGAGATTACAGGTGCCAACACCACACCCAGATAATTTTTGTATTTTTGGTAAAGACAGTGTTTCACCATGTTGACCAGGCTGGTCTCGAATTCCTGACCTCAGGTGATCCACCCGCCTTGGCCTCCCAAAGTGCTGGGATTATAGGCATCAACCACTGTGCCTGGCCAAGTATGAATTATTATGTTTACCCTTAAAAAAATTTTTTAAGAAACAGGATGCCACTCTGTTGCCAGGCTAGAGTGCAATGGTGCAATCGTGGCGCACTGCCCACTGAGCGCAAGTGATCCTCTCACCTCCGCCTCCCAAGTAGCTGGGACTACAGGCACACACAACCACACCCTGCTAGTTAAAAAAAAAATTCTGCAAAACTTTTTTTGATCCTCCAGCCCCAGCCTCCCAAAGTGCTTGGACTACAGGGATGAGGCACCACACCTAGCCTTTCCTTAAGTAGCAGCCTCACACTTTCCTGCAGTTTTAATTTCTGATTTTAATGGAATGGGTGACAGGAACAGCCCCAAGTGGGGCCCACACAGAACCCTGGACCTTTGTGGTTGTGAAGGACCCAGACATGAAGCACAAGATTCGAAAGATCATCGAGGAGGAAGAGGAGATCAACTACATGAAAAGAATGGGACAGCGCTGGGTCTCAGACCTCAAGAAACTGAGGTACAAATGGTGGTGGAATTGGGGATGTTCGCCTTGATGGTTAAAATAAAATAGCCAGCACTGCCATGTCCTGGCTTTATTGTAAACGTTAACAAGCTTGATTCTGCCTCTGGGAGGAATTATGGAAGTTAAGACAGGGCTCACTTCTGTATGACCATATGAGTGTTTGGTAAACAGGCTCTGACTCAATTATTTACTTAGTAAATAATTGAGGAATTACTTCACTTTTTACCTATCTGGAACATAAAACGGTGAAACTTTTCTCAAGACCTTGTATGAAGCAAATTACATTTTGCTAAAGTGATTAGGTCTTCCAAATGATTTTACCAAGCAGGTTTTAGTTTTAGGACAAGTTTAGCACAAGTGCAGTTATTTGTGAGGCCTTAGTAACTTTTTGGCTTCCTCAACTCCAGGAAAGAAGTGGAGGGGAATTCAGCGTAAGTAGTTTCACTGCAGTGCCTCAGCAAAGGCAGCCCCCAGGTTCTGCTCCAGGCACCCACAGTCAGCATGCTCTATGGAGGGAATGGAAAGTGTTGGTTCATAGAGTGAGTCAGGAAAGTGGGTTACAAGTGACTCCTCTGTGTTGATATTTCCATGATTTAAAATTCTAATGCTTGGCTTTATTAAGAGCTGCTTTGTGTATTTTAACTATTTTCACCCTTGCAATAACCATAGGGGGTGGGTACACAAGAGTACATTTTACAGAGGAGGAAACAGCTCCACGGGAGGCTAAGTAGCTTGCCCAGTGGCCAAGATAGACCAGCTCCAGGGCAGATCTTCTAAATCGTTACCATTTTCCCTCTTTGGAGGGAGAAAAAAAAGTGATAACAGTCAAATGTGACTAAACTGGTTGAAGAATGGTTAAGTAGCTTCGAAAGTGTAACATACAGATGTTCATAGCATAAGAGGAACCATGGAGAAATACACAAGTGAGCTTCGTGTGCTTTGGAGCAGTGAAGCATAACTAGGCTACAAATGAAATGAATGGTGATTGTCTCTTGCTAATGAATGACACAAAATCCCAATATACGGGATAAAATGACTCTCTGTCCTTTGACTATCTGTGCTAGAATAAAACTTCTGCCAAAATGTGTAGGCCAGGGTAATGAAATCAAGAAAGAGATATTCTGAGCTGGAAAACAAAAATTCAGCTCTGTATCTATATCTCACATGAGTGATCTCCCTGTCTCACAGAAGTTCCTTTCCTTTTTACTATAACTGGGCCAACAGCATCGCCATCGCCTCACCTGGTTTTGGCTGAACCTCACTGCTTATCCTTGTCTTCTCCCTTGCTGAATTTTGGCTCAGTGCATGCTGGGTAATAGGACCTGTCCTTGTATCTTTCAGCATTTCATACATCTTGCTACACCAGGCACTTATTAATACATGTTTATGAAATTGAATGATCCTGATCAGAAAAAGATGAATGAGACAAAAACAAAAATTCTGCAGCTTTTCAATTTAAATATAAAAGATGAGTGTTGGAAACAGATGCTCGGTGCCACAAAGAAAAATTAGCACTGAGAGAAAGGCTCTCTCAGCAAGGCAATTTTTACTTTCTGCAGGAAAGGTACCCTTGGTAGCCATCTTGCCATGAGAGTACAATGATCAAAGGAAAAGCAGATATATTTATCCTTTATGCATTTGGGGTTGTCCTTACTGCTGTGTCTGATCTCCACTGGTTGGAGCCAGACCTCAAAATCTAAACTAAAACCCAATTGGCTAACAACTTAAAACTTTTCTTAACAGGTAAAAAACAATGGAAAAGAGAAAGGAAGTCCAAATAAGGAAGGGGCATAGGCTGCGAGTTGAGACATGCCTGTGAGCATGTCCAGCACAGATATTTTGGTTAACGTAGAAGGACATAGAATGTTCTACATGCCTGTAAGCATATTTAACAGTTACATAGGATAGGGCTTAACAAAGAATTATTAACAAAAACAAGAAGGAAAACTTTGAAAAAGAGCTTTCCTACTTCCCACAAGTAGTAAACATGTTTTTATTTTTATCATAAAGAAGTTAAGGTATTAAAAAGAGAATAAAAAATACGGGCAAATGTTCTCCGGAGTCTCTTTTCTCTTCCCAGAACCAATTGGATTAAAGAGTACTTGGATACTGCCCCTGTTTTGATTCTCATTTTCAAGCAAGTACATGGTTTTGCTGCAAATGGCAAGAAAAAAGTCCACTACTACAATGAGATCAGTGTTGCCATCGCTTGTGGCATCCTGCTAGCTGCCCTGCAGGTATGTTGAGACATCAAGCGTTAAAGTGTGGCCTTATTAGAATATTTCAGCTGAGTTTTCAATTCAGAGACATTTGGAAATTTTTTTTAATCTAAAGTAGAATTCCTAAGTAAGTAACTCTGATGTGAAAACGGACTCTGGAAACCTGGATTGGTGAGTATGATGGTTCAACAAGCTGGGAATTCACTTATAACATCATTTCAAGGCTAAAAAAAATTGGTGTTGTGTTTGCTGTCATCTGTAACAACATGAAGTTTCAAGGGTTTTGGCAGACATGCATGAAGAATTTTGGAGCCTAAAAGTCACAGGGACTAACTCCCCGGTTAGCTAGCTGAGATGATGGAATGACTAAAAAGCCGTAAGAAGGGCTCTTCATAGAGCCCCTTTTCTGAGAAGTTTGTATTGCACGGCATTAGGAAGATGGTCACATGCTTTTAAAAAATTCCATCTACATAGGAATGAGTGCAATGCCAACATGAAATGGAGCAGGTTTGCTGTATAGATTTCAAACTATTCATGTATTCACTCAACAATGCATTCACTCAGCAAATATTTTCTGAGCTCCTTTTTATTTTCTGGGTTTTCTTTAAGACAGAGTCTCATTCTGCCACTCAGGTTGGAGTGCAGTGGTGCCATCACAGCTCACTGCAGCCTCGATCCCCTGGGCTCAAGTGATCCTCCCACCTCAGCCTCCTGAATAGCTGGGACTGCAGGATTAGTCCTGGAACCAATTGGATTAAAGAGTACTTGGATATCGCCCCTGTTTTGATTCTCATTTTCAAACAAGTACATGGTTTTGCTGCAAATGGTCAGAAAAAAAGTCCACTACTACAATAAGATCAGCTGATTTTTGCATTTTTTTGTATAGATGGAGTTTTGCCATATTGCCTAGGCTAGTCTCAACTCCTGAGCTCAAGTGATTCACTCTTCTCAGCCTTCTGAAGTACTGGAATTACAGGCATGAGCCACCATACCCAGCCTCTATGTGGTAGTTCCTGGGAGCCACCAGGGATAGTTGTCTGATTGACTGTATATTCTAGCAGAGACTGGGGGCCAGGCAGAGAATATAGAGACATGGTAAATCATAAAATAAATGTAGAAAACAATATTATAAGCTCAAGTAATCATACTTTTAAGGGACAATGAATTCCAAAAAAAAAAAAAAAAGAAGAAGAAACTGAGCTTCACTATCTCAAAGAAAAACGTGTATTTTACCCAAATGCCCATCAACGATAGACTGGACAAGGAAAATGTGGCATATATATACCATGGAATACTATGCAGCCATAAAAAATGATGAGTTTGTGTCCTTTGTAGGGACATGGATGAATCTGGAAACCATAATTCTCAGCAACTAACACAAGAACAGAAAATCAAACACCACATGCTCTCACTCATAGGCGGGTGTTGAACAATGAGAACACATGGACACAGGGAGGGGAGCATCACACACTGGGGTCTGTTGGTGGGGACCAAGGGAGGGACGGCGGGGGGGTGGGGAGGTCAGGGAGGGATAACATGGGGAGAAATGCCAGATGTAGGTGACGGGGGGATGGAGGCAGCAAACCACATTGTCATGTGTGTACCTATGCAACAATCCTGCATGACCTGCACATGTACCCCAAAACCTAAAGTATAATTAAAAAAAAAAAAAAGAAAAACGTGTACGTTGAATAACACCTCCCAAAATGTAGTCATTGTTACACAAAAGAAATGTGTTTTCGGTTATTGGAAAAATTATCCTGAAGGAGCTGGCATTAATTTCCTCCCTGAATCTGTAAGCAGGTAAATAATGGAATCATCATTCGGAGTCAGACCACAGGGCACTGCCACCTGGTTGAGGGTCTTGGAAGAAGCCAGCAAAGCCTGCAGCAAGCTCAGCTCACACAGCCACCTGGGTGCCTCTGCAGCCCACAGTCTTTTTCACTTTGCCATTGAGTTTGCTGCCCTCTAGCTTTCCATAAGGCATAATCCTGAGTGTAGGTCATGGTTAGTGAGGGAGGAAAGAAAAATCTCCATGGAGCCCCCATCTTTACTATGGTGACCGGGTCCAGTAAGCTCTCCATGCATGTCTTGTAGAGACAGCTTCCAGAAGTTCCTGGTCAGGTTTAGAGGTGGTGATCTGATTGGAAAAGCTGGAGAGGGGCAGTGGGGGAAGTGTCTGGAAGCTACTCATTGCTTTTACTTAGGTGTTTGCTATTTGGAGGCTTGGAAAGAGGTCGATGGGGTACCCCTTGGCCACTGAGACCCCTATCAATGGGCATCAGCATTTCACTGGGTGGGGATGTGATGCTTCCACGGTTGGTTCGGTAGTCACAGGAACTCGCTGTGGTGGTTGTTGTTTAGAATAAAATAGGCAAGCCTTTATTAATACGTTAAATAGCAAGATCTAGCAGTAGCTCTATAATTTTAAAGTAGTGATGAATGTAATGGTATTTTAAAATATCTATAACAACTGTAAAGTGATATAAAAATAACTGTGATTTCATTGGTGATAAAATCATAGATGCTGCTAACACTACTGTGTTTTGTTGCCTATATTTATAAAGGAAGAAAATTTCAGTTAGATGTTAGTGAATACAAAGCCTTTTTTTAAAAAAATCTAAGTTTATGGGCCTGCTGAATTCAATCCCTGGCCCTTTGGGGGTCTGAGGATTCCAGTTAAAAAATCCCTGATTTGGCCAGGCGTGGTGGCTCACCACTGTAATCCCAGCAGTTTGGGAGGCCAAGGTGGGCGGATCACCTGAGGTCAGGAGTTTGAGACCAGTCTGACACACATGGAGAAACCCTGCCTCTACTAAAAATACAAAATTAGCTGGCCGTGGTGGCGCATGCCTGTAATCCCAGCTACTCAGGAAGCTGAGGAAGGAGAATCACTTGTGCCTGGGAGGTGGAGGTTGCAGCGAGCCGAGATTACACCATGCACTCCAGCCTGGGCAACAAGAGTGAAACTCCTTCCAAAAAAAAAAAAAAAATTCTTGACCTATAAGAAGACCAAAGTACTCACATCAAGAGAGTAAAAGAGGAAATAATAATAGAAGTCAACATAATATTAATAATAATAAGAGAAACTGTTTAATATGGTCTGTGTATTTGCAGATTTCTACTGCTAGAGACATACAAAGTTCAATACGAAGTAAAAACTATGTCTTGAAAGAGGACCAAAATATAAAATGATACCAAATTAAGATGTAAATATTTTCTCAAAAAAGTTTAAACGGTATCCATTCCAAGTTCAAATACTATGTGAAGATATGATCAAGGAGAAGAAATGCCATAATAAAATAGAGCTAATGACAGAAAGAAGAAATCAGTTAGATTTTTGGATGCATGTATTCTTGAGAACAGTCTCTCAGGCATTGTGAAATCCTTATGAATCAAGGTATATAATGATGTCGTATGAGAGACCTTCAGCAAGAAACTATATCAAGTCACTCTAGATTTGTGTGTGTGTGTGTGTGTGTGTGTGTTCAAATGCTAATATTAGAGTTATTGATAACAAATCATAGATTCCAGGCAGATCACTGGAGTTCAGGAAAGAATATGTAGCAGGAAAATTGGCCAGGTATGGTGGCTCACACTTGTAATCCCAGCACTATAGGAGGTCGAGAGGGACAGATCACTTGACCTTAGGAGTTTGAGACAAAACTGGGCAACATGGCAAAACCCTATCTCTACAAAAAATACAAAAATTAGCCAGGCACGGTGGTGCACACCTTTAGTCTTAGCTACTCAGGAGGCTGATGTGGGAAGATAGCTTGAGCCCAGGAGGTGGAGGTTACAGTGAGCTGAGATCATGCCACTGCACTCCAGTCTGGGCGATAGAGCCAGACCTTGTCTCAAAAGAAAAAAAAAAAAAAGAGAGTATTTAGTAGGAAAATTATGTTGTCTTTGGGCTAGGACATTGCTTTGGTGGACTGCTCTTATCATTTGGTTCTTGTACCAGGACACAGACCAACCCCTTAGCTAAAAGGAACTACCTGTTGTTTTTGCCTTTCCTTTACTGTGGCTGGATTCCTACAGTATTTTTCTATAAAATAATCATTCCTGTTTCTTAAGCGTCAATGAAAAATAATAGTATTTTTATTCTTCTAGAAGCTTCCAACTGCCTGGAAAAGAAGGGAGGGGGTGGGGAGATTGACAGGGGCAGGGAGGTTCATGATACCATTACCTGAACTGGCAGCCTCTTTGCTACCTAATTTCAGAGAAATGACAGGAAAAACAGCTATAATCGGGACAAGAAGGTCCCCAGGCTAGAGGCAGAGCTGCCTGCTGACTTTAAAATGCCTTCTTGTCCTCTTTTATTTTAGAACGCAGGTCTAGTGACTGTCACTACCACTCCTCTCAACTGTGGCCCTCGACTGAGGGTGCTCCTGGGCCGCCCTGCGCATGAAAAACTGCTGATGCTGCTCCCCGTGGGGTACCCCAGCGAGGAGGCCACGGTGCCTGACCTCCAGCGCAAACCTCTGGACCAGATCATGGTGACAGTGTAGGCAGGGACCCCCAAGGGAGCGGTGGGGAGGCGGCGCTCCTGCTTCTCCCTGCGCCTCTCGCCTGCTCCTCTGGGGTGTCTTGGCTGCCCTTTCCCCAGGTGTCAGGTCTCCTCATCCCTCTTCTCGGGTGGCCACACGGTGTCAAGAAGCCTCTCCACACTCTGTGACACTTCACATCCCATAAGTCCTGTTTCTTATTCACTTTGGAAATGCATGCACACTTTACAAAGAACATGCCCTGGTTTTTAAGTTTTAAAAGTTATTCTGGAAAATCACTATTGGCTTTTGTCTTTCATTTTCGAAAAACTCACCTAGAGGAGACAGTTGGAAATTTATCATAGTCCTGAGAATTCAGCTACATGATGACTTGAATTTAAATTTAGATTAATCAAATGGTCTCCTGATCTCTGATTTCTGTTGGCTTTTAGACAAAGGATATACTTTTGAGATATACTTTTTTGACTGAACTTCAGGGACACTCTGCTAGTTTTGGATAAGTAACCATTGAAGTAACTAAAATGTAGCCAGGCACAGTCGCTCATGCCTGTAATCCTTGCACTTTGGGAAGCCAAGGTGGGTGGACTGCCTGAGCTCAGGAGTTTGAGACCAGCCTGGCCAACATGGTGAAGCCCCATTTCTACTAAAAATACAAAAAAATAGCTGAGCACTGTGGCACATGCTTGTAATCCCAGCTATTCAGGAAGCTGAGGCGGAGAATCACTTGAACCCGGGAGATGGAGATTGCAATGAGCTGATGCTAAGATGGTGCCACTGCACTCCAGCCTGGGCGACAGAGTGACACTCTGTCTCAAAAAACAAAAACAAAGTTACTAAAATGTCACCTTCACAGAACAGGACAGGGCATGCTTGGGTCTCATGGGCCTCCCGGGCATGTAAACCGTCAGTTGCACTGCCTAGTGGTGTGGTAGATCTGACTTGTAGCAGTTCATAGAAGTTGCTAAATACTCAAGAATCTTGCAAGCCAATTATTAAACATTTATAGCTTGAAATTGCCCATGGTGTGAGAATTTACACCACAACCACTACAAATCTGGGCTTGCTCGCTTTTTCTTAAAGAGAGCTGTTTGCCATGCATAGCACCCACAGTATCTCCCTTCGCTTCTACCCCACCCCATGAAACACACTGACCCCTTTTCTCCCCATGATAGCACAGCTGTTTGGGACTGATGGGGTCACAGGTGCCAGGTTGGGAATGCCAGATGCAGTCTTCACCCATCACCTTCTGCCATCCTTCCAGGGGTGTTGCATGCAAAGGCAACTCTTACACAGCTTAGATGATTTTTTATCAGGCAACTCTATTGACCTCTTTATCCCCTTCCACTGTGCCTTTCTTCTTGCTTCTTCTCGTTGTCCTCATTTTCCTTGAGAAAACCCTCTCTATTAAAAATTTCCATAGACTATGTGACTTACAAACAACAGAAATTTGTTTCTCACAGTTCTGGAGGCTGGAAGTCCAAGGTCAGGGTGCCCGCATGGTCAGGTGCTGGTGAGGACCCTGACCTGGGTTGCAGACTGCTGACTTCTCATTGTGTCCTCATGTAGTGGAAAGAGGGTTAGAGCCTCTGGCATTCCTTTTATAAGGAAGCCCTAACCCCCATCACGTTATGGCTTAGGGTTTCAACGTATGAATTGTGGGGACACAAACATTTCATCCATGGCACTTACTTTGTAGGGTTTGCTATGCTGCTTGGTACATGGTTAACATTCATAAATGGCTGGTGCCCTTACTGTGGTAGACACCATTGTCATTGCAAGGCAGCTCTGCTTGGGATTCAGGTGAGCAAAGGTAACAAGGGTGGGTGAGGGACTCCCTCCTCTTCAGGGAAGCCTGTCTGTGGATCAGGGGCAGCTGCAGGGCCAGATGGAGTTGGTCTGCAGGAAGTCAGTCTTACCCTGAGACCAACTTGAAATAATTTTTTCTCCGTGTAGTTGATGTTATCAATCTGATAGGCAGCCAGATTATTTAGTTCCGAAGCATTGGAGCTGTTGATTGCCACTGCCCCATGGTTCTCACTCTTTGCAGGCACTTTTAAAATTTTTATTTAAAAAACGACAATGGAAAGATCTGGCCATTACATTAACCAAATGATAAAGTTCTAACACACCATTAATGGTAGGATAATTGACATTAGGTGCCCCTGTTGGATGAATTATGAAATATTCCTTCCAAAGATGTCAATGGAAACTAATCAAATCTTACACCTAACTTTCAGTTTACAGTAAATACAGAGGATAAGGAAGTTAATGGCGTTGTAGAATAACTAAAATGTGCATCATTCTATAAGAAATAGGCCTGGAGTCTTTAAGGAGCAAGAGTCATTGGGTGAAGAATAAGAGGGGGACTGTCCTGTCCTTGCTACTCAAAGGGTGGTTCTAGGCCCATAGCATCATTGGCATCACCTGGGTGCTTATTAGAATCAGACTCTCAGGCCTCATTCAGACATCCTGAATCAAAATCTGCATTTTAATAAGATCCCCAGGTGACCTGCATGCCTACTAAAGTCTGAGCCCTGTTCCAGATAACCAGAGACCCAACAACCAAAGGCAAAGTGTAAGCCTTGACTGGATTTTGGTTTAGGAAAAATCTCATGGGCATGAAAGACAAGTGGGAATGTTGAATGTGGATCTGGTGGGAGGTGATATTGTGGTGATGTGAGTGACGCATACTGAAGTACTGAGAGATGAAGCATCATATTGACAACTTATTCCAGGAGAGAAGAAGGTGTGTGTATATGTGTGTGTTGGGAGAGTGTGAGAGAGAATTGATGTGGTAAAATGTTAGGTGGAGCATATACAGTTCTTATTATACTGTTATTTAAAGTTTATGTTTGAACACAGTCAAATCTGAATGGAAAAACATGAAAAAAGCATTTCTTTGAGTCATATAAATAATTTGTCTAAAAATGCCCTCTAAGTACATCGTTAGGTTAAGCAATTTACTGAAGACAGCAGATATCATGCTTATTTCATTGGGTTGTCTTGGAATGTTCCCCAGTTGGATAGTTAGAGATGTGAAAATGAGAACCAGAGGAGAAATAAGGCAAGAGGCTCACATTGCTTGCAGAGAACCGACTGAGTAATCAAGGGGAGGAAGGAAGCCCTTGGAAGGAACGTAAAATCCATTTCAGCCTGCCTGCCCCTTGGAATGGAGGGTCTTCTGCAACCAGAAACACCAGCCACTTCTTCTGCCCCAAGCAAACCCCATCCTTTCTGCTGCGGCATCATGATCAGGGCAAATCAGCACAGTCCCCAAGCCATCAGTGGTGTCTGGAAAAGTAAAGACAATTTTCTTCCTTCTCTCTGCAGCCCCAAGCTCTTATTAACCTTCTTTTTTGTGTTCATTAAATGTAGTCATGAGACAACTGTGTTCAAAGTTAGAAATAGTGGTCTGGGAGGCTTATAGATCCTCTTGCTGTTTTGAGGCCTTAAAACAGAAAAAATAATGGAATGATTGCATCATTGTGAGGAAGAATACTTAATTAAGAAACTTGAAAATGATTTGTGTCTTACTGACAGGACTCACTTGAAGACTCTACTTTGCCAAAAGGGAGTATTGAATTGAAAGCTGGTCCTCATACTTGCTGGCATCACTCATCTGGGAGTCTGTTAAAGCACAGATTGCTGGGCCACGCTCTCAGGGTGTGTGATTCAGTAGGGCTGGGTGGTGCACAAATGCTCCATTTCTAAAATATTCCCAGGTGTTGCTGATGCTGGCGATTGGGTACCACATTTTGAGAACCACGGGGCACTGGCAATCACCAAATGCAATGCTTCTATGACTTGACATGATAGAAGTTCATTTCTTAGGCAGGCAAAGTCCCCTGCAAGCCTGGAAACCCTCCAAGACAATTGCTTGCATGGGGTAACCCAGTAATGCTGTGGGATGCACCTTCCAGAGCATAGCTAGAGAAAACACTGGAAGAGCTCACCCCAACAATTCCATCCTACCTTGGCCCAGGAGTGACCTCCTCACTCTCACAGCCCATTGGCTAGAACTAGTCATGTGACCTCACAGGAGGTGGAGCAATGTCATCAATGTTATCATCCCCCTGCACCTGCAAGGAAGAGGGCCCAGATGTGCATAGGTGCTGGATGTCTCTTCTCCAAAATACATAACTGAATTTGGAAAATAAAACTGGATATAACAACAAAGAAAAGGAGGGGAGAAGGAAAGTTGAAGAAAATGGTGAAATCAGAACAGGACAGTGAAAGGCATAAATATTTTCTTCTGGAACACTAAGATTGGTTGATATCTGTCTGACACAGCTCAGCATCGCTTTGGGTCAAAGAAAATCAATACAAACACACATAAAGCAGAACTAAGATTGACTTCTTCTTAGACATTCCTGCCTCTGCCCACAAAATGGAAACATCCATCAAGAAGTACAGGAGAGTCTAGCATTTCTTCTTATTTGCTCCTCCCTGTGAAAGGAAGGATGACTTCTCTGATGCATTAAATTGGTGGTAAATAGTCATTGCTCATGCCCAAACCCCAAAAAAGTGCACCCCATTTTAAGCCAAATTTACAACCTGGGGGTGATTCACCTTACAAAGATGATCCATCAATTGGTTTCTCTATTTACTTTATTCTTGCTCTGTCACCCAGGCTAGAATGCATTGTTGTGATTGTGGCTCACTGCAACCTCCAACTTCTGGACTTAAGCGATCCTCTTGCCTCAACCTCCCAGGTAGCTGGCACTACAAGTGCATGCCACCACACCCAGGCTAGTTTTTCTTAATATTGGAGTTCCCAAAGAGTATTCAAACTGATGTGATATTTTAAAAGACATTTTGTAAGCATCTTTTAGGACTATCCATAACAGGAAGAAAAACACATAGTTATCAGTGGATATTGTGCCTGAGAGGCATGAGAAACATAATTGTCATTTTGCTAGGTATCAGCACAGTGCTCTCTTATAATATGTGTGAAACGGAAACAATGGTAACACCATGTTTTCAATTCACTCATAGATACAAGTAATGAGAGGTCCAGAAGAAAGGTTGCTCCAGCTCTGCTGCTACTGTGCCTCCCCTCTCCTGCCCCGACCCACCTCACAAAAAAGGCTGGAGACTCAAAAAAAGGCTGCGTTTTTCTACCTTTTAGAAAGGGTGAATAGCAGAGAGCTGGAGGTGGGAAAGGTAAGGAAACTTCCAGCAGGGGAGTGGAGGCAACGGGCCAATGCATCTAAGGTTGATGCCAGGTCCGCTCCCTATCTGGGTGGCCTCAGCTAATGACGTCCAGGACATCCAGGGGCAGGCACGAGGGAGAACAGCCCCTGAAGCTGAGATCCTGCCAAGCTAAATACAGTAGTTCTAATGAAATGTGAGAGGCTGTAATCTCATTTGGGAAATTCCTAAAAAGTCACGAGACAGGGGAATGGTTTATGTTATTATCATGACCTGAGAGTCATGGCTCAGAGCCAAATGTTCAGGATTAAATTCAACAGCATATAAATGTCTTTAGAGTGAGATGGAAATATGTTAGCAATGCCTGCAGAGTGCCAAGTAAATGCAGAAGCCAATGAGATCATAAAGGAAGTTGTTAGCTAACCTAGGTGGAGTCTCCAACTTCCTTCTACTCTAATAATTAAAAATAAAAATAATAATTAAGAAGTAATTGGAATAAAGGTTCTAAAATCAAACCCCTCTGAAGGGTGAAGACTGGGAGCCTCCTGTTGCCATAGTAATGCCCGCGCTCAGGGCACTGTCTCCCAGCGCTGGAGTATTGTCTTCTGACCTGAGCTCCTAAGCAACCCCTGGTCATCTGAGATGTCCACCATATTGTGGGCATGAATCCTTGGCAATAGTAAATAGTAAATCAGTTCCCTTGTTGGGCAAATGACTTAAGTCTGGGAATGTGTAGAATTAATTTCGAAAATGATGCAATAATTCAAATCCATAATATTGACACTTTCATGTTAAGTTTAGGAATAATCTTGTGTATTTTCCTTAAGTGATTTGAATCTTTAAAAAGCTTATGATTCCGAACTGACATGTGAAATTTATTTTAAGTTTGTCATTTGAAGTTGAAAGGTATAAGAATATTTAACTTAGCTCATTAATGGTATTAGACTAGATTTACTATGTTTATAAATTAAATATATTAGATTTATAAGGGATGCTCAAATATATGAGAATGTTTTGTCTTAATTTGGTATAATCTTGCCATATCAATGATTTGAAGTGCTAAAATAGAAAATCAAATATGATAAATTATACAAGCATTCTAGAATGTTTAAGAGATTTTAATAAACAAAGCCTGTAACTGAGACTGATGATTTAAGGGAGTTTTGTTTATTTAGATTAAGTTAATCAAATATTAATTAAAGTCCCCTTTCCCCAAAAAGATTTGTTTTATTTTATTTGTTTACTAGATTTATAAGTAGAACAATAGAATGTGTGTATCAGGTCAGAATGCTTTTGACAGAAAATAATAAACAACACAAAGCCTCGCTATGACCTAAACAAATAGGGGATGATTTTTCCCTCCTAGTGAGAAGTCTGAAAGTAGATATTAGATGCTGGTCTGTCAGTTCAATGAAGTTAGTGCCGAAGTCTCAGTGGTTCTCTTGGCCTTTCTTCATAGCCACAGGATGCTGTTATAGCTTCACCAATCACCATAAGTACAGTGCTTGAAACATAATAGATGCTCAATAAATATTCAGTACATACTGAATGTGTACAGAAATATATATCTAGTCATAAAATTTTAGAATGCAAGATCTGAAAGGGACATAGGAATCTGTGTTGTTAACATGTGTTCCAGGTGGTTCTGCTGACCAGGTGAGTATGGTAAATGTGGTAAGTGTTCTCAAGTGAGCTCAGCAGTCCTAGGGCTGTTAGTACCTTCCATCTGCCAGGGCCTTCCTGGTCTAGACCTCCAGCCTTGACCTTGCCCTGAAACTCCAAACTCTTACTCCCAGCTACTTTCTCTGCCCCTCCACTTAGATGTCAATAGGCACGGAAACCTTTTCATCCTTGAGGTACTACTTTTGAGTCCTTCCCATTCTTTACTTGGCCCTTCAATTCTCACTTTTCGGGGTGGAGCCCCAAATCTAGAAATCATCTGTATTAGTGCATTCTCACACTGCTAATAAATACATACCTGAGGCTGGGTAATTTGTTAAAAAAGACGTTTAATTGATTCACAGTTCAGCATGGCTGAGGAGGCCTCAGGAAACTTACAATCATGGCAGAAAGAAGAGCAAACATGGCCACAGGAAGCAAAAGAATGAGAGCTGAGTGAATGGGAAACCTCTTATAAAGCCCTCAGATCTCAGGAGAACTCACTCACTCTCATGAGAATAGCATGGGGAAAATAACCCCACGATTCAATTATCTCCCATCAGTTCCCTCCCATGACACGTAGGGATTCTAGGAACTATAATTCAAGATGAGATTTGGGTGAGGACACAGCCAAATCATATCATCATCTTAAATGTCTGTGATTCTTTCATTCTTCACATCCAAATCTGTGAGCAAGTTATACTGACTTTATCTCTGAACACTGACCATGGGAGGGGGGTGAGGAGAAGTACTGTGAACAGAAAGATCATGCTGCCTCCTGCTGTGAATAATAAACTCTCTTGCTCTGACCGAGGAGTCTCATGTCTTCTGTCAGCATCCACACGACTAAGTCAGGCTATCTTGCTATCTTGCAAGGAGGGTAAAATCTTAGGCCCTTTATGGTTCATGACCCTTGGCATGAGATGTTCTCTCCACCTGCAATGCTCCTCCCCTAGATACTGTCATGGCTGCTCTCTTGTCAGTCATGATTCAGCTCAATCCAGTACCTCTGCTGAGAAGCTTTCTTTGACCACCCAATCTCCAGTACCCCCGTACCCCCCCACCAAACCTCAATCACTTCAGATGTTTATTTTCTTCAGGGCACTTATCATTATTTAATAAATTTTAAATTTTTTATAGGGCAACATTTAAATTATATACACAGTATACTAAGAATATTATAATAAAAGCTGTGTAAACAAAACTTAGGTTAAGATACAAAATATTATCAATACAGGCGATATCCCCTATGTATTACTCCCCAATTCCATCCTCTTTCCTCCCTCCACAGAAGAAAGCACTAATCTAATTTGGTCTTTTTAATGTCCAGGCATGTAAAAAATACTCTCACCACTAAATAGTATCTAGTATTACTTTATCCATTTTAACTCTACATAGATGGCATTACACTTTACATATTTTTCTGCAAAATTCTTAAGTTATGCTTGTGAGATAGTCCATGTTGATATGTGCAGCCCTAGGTCATTCATTTTCACTGCTCTGTACCATTGTAGGAACATATCACACATTTTTCATTTTCTTATGAGTTGTCATTTAAATTCTTTTACGTTCATTCTTTGTCCTGTGGGAATGTTTAAGAATTTCTCTAGAGTATATACCTAAGAGTAAACTTACTGGGTCAAAGAGCAGTCAGATTTCAACTTTTCTAGATTATGCCAAATTGTTCTTCAAAGGTCTCCCCTCACCCCCTGATTTTTAAAAACTCATTTACTGAGTAACTCCCATAATGCAACTGTAAATTTTAAGATGACTTATCAATCGTGCTCCCTTCTCTATTCCTGGTGCCAGTAGCTGCTATGTGAATATTTGTTGAATGGATGAAGAAATGCAAGCTGAGAGAGGTGCTGTGAATTGTCTAGGGTCACAGAACTATCTTAGTGACCCAGCAGGATTTGAGCCCAGGCTGCTGACTCCCTAAGAGGAAGTGGTAATTGTAAAGACAATTCCCCAAGCCATGGTTGCAAGAGTCTTTTCCCAGGAAAAAGTCTTACATGAATTCACACTGCAAAACCGGGGCCTTACCCACAGTGCCTGAGCTGGTGTGGGCCAGACATGCTCCCAGTGCGGATGGGAGTTGCAGTTCTGGAAGATTCTTCAGCAGATGCACATCTGAACCCCAGAGTGCAGGAATCGAGTCTCTGCAGTGATGGGGTTGGAGTAGCAGAAGGACCCTAGCAGGGTGAGAAATGGCAGGGTAAGTGGGTCACTCCACTGACCCTCAGAGGTTTTCTGTACAAAGCCCTGAGGTCACATCCACCTTTAATTTAAAAGGCAAAGAAGGAAGTGCAAAGAGATCTTCTCTCCATCTCCCCCAGTGTCCTTGGAGGACAGCCCTGGAGATTGCTTTGAGCAGAGTTGGAGGGCCCCACGGGGACGGCGCAGATGCACGCACAAGTTTGGACACTGTTGGTTTGGGGTCTTCAGTCTGTATTTATTCTGGCCCTTTCTTCTAGCCAATTTGCATTTGGTTTTCATCCCACACTGTCTTGGATCCAGCCTGGAACGTATAAATCACTTAGCTAGCAAGCGAACAGCTGGGCCACCAGAAGGATGGAAAAGAAAACCCCCAAAGTGGGGTTGAGGAAGGGCAACTGGAAAAAAGGCGAAGAGGGAGAGAATGGCAGGCAGGAGGCAGCGAGAAGCTGAGAAAGCAAGCTATGATTGTGCCTCCTCATCTCCTGAGGATCAGCTCAGCCAGCTGGGATACCTGGAGAGAGAGCAGAGAAGCTAAACGAAGCATGTGTGCAGAGGAAATATAAAATAGAACAAAACAAGCTCATTAATCTAGCTTCAAGGATTCTGATCACACTCAGAGGGTCTGCTTCCAACCAGGGAGTTCCATTAAATCAACCTGAACCTTCTGCTATGCCCATTGGGCCCCCAGATTGCCCTTCCTGCTCAGATCAAGAACCCCCTTCCATGTCCTTCTCCCAGCTTTCCCTCCCCATCCTCGAAGGCCAAGCCTTTGTCACTTTGTCAAAGCCTCCCTGGATTTGCCCATCAGACTTCAGTAGGGAAAGGGGAAGTCTGAGTTCATCTCTTTCCTCTGAGCATCCTGGGCTCCCTTCCTATGAATCTGGCTGCCCTCCTCCTTAGGCCAAGCCTTCCTCTAGACTCTCAGCTCTCAGAGAGCAGAGACCAGTCTGCATCGGCTCTGTGTCCTGGGACTCCTGGGGGCCATGGTAGGTATTGACTGGTAGGGTTGTCATGGCAGAGAATCCTTACAATTTGAATGACACCACTGGATGGTTGCAAGACTCCACCAAAACCTTTTCTGCATTTTTGCAGAACTCTCTGGAAAAATGAGTGCCCGAGTCTCTCTGATTTAGCAGCTAAATGAACCAGTTACAACACAACCCACATAATTACAGGGAGTGTTGAGCAGGGAGGTGTGAGGAGCGTGGGCTGTAGGAAGGGGTTAAGCTTAGTGTAGCTCCTTTCCTCTTTGCTGCTCTGGGTTTGTAATATAGTTTTGGTCTGACTAAATATTATGCTTTTGTGAAATTCTGGACTGGAAAAGAAATTGAAAGGTTATTTCTAAGACCATCTTCTGCTCTTGGAAGGAATAAACACACCCACGCTTCTGCACTCTAAGAGATTACAGGACTGCTCAGACAAGATCTGTCCAGGTAGAGAGATACCATGACTAAGTATTTCCAGAAGGGGAATTTAAAACAAGGAATTGATTGCAACAGGGGGGACATTGAGGCAAGAGTGATTAGTCCTGATCCCTCCCACTCAGTGCTAGAGGGACAGGAATAGAGAGCCCTCACCAGAGCCCAAGGTCTGGGAGCACCTTGAGGAAGCTGGAACCATAGAGAGCTTGCCAGGTAGGGC
This sequence comes from Cacajao melanocephalus, assembly GCA_963573385.1. NCBI lineage: Eukaryota > Metazoa > Chordata > Mammalia > Primates > Pitheciidae > Cacajao > Cacajao melanocephalus. The sequence goes on from CAUYLG010012016.1 coordinate 27,908, forward strand.
TGGTGCCAGGGCAATGCAGCCACGGCCAAGGATGCTGAAGGCTGAGAGGAGGAAGAGCCATATCCTGAGTTTTCTCTTCCTCCCACCAATGCTTCCCATTGGCTAAATTAACCCCCCTCCCTCCTTTCCTTTTTTCTCTTTTTTCTGCCTTCTTCTTTCTTTCTTTCCGTATTTTTGTTTTAAGAAAAACTTTTTTTTAAGAGAAGGGAAAATTTTTCTAGAGCTCATCAGTATCTCCAAGCACATTTAAAATAAAGAAGTGACAAAGATAGTGCCCTTGTAGCCCTGACAGCAATGAGGAATGAATGATGCCTTTTCCTCCCTGATTTCAAAGCACCCACGTGAACTCCAGATGAATGAACTCATCTCACTGGAAGTGTGGTGGGATGGGACATAGTGGCTAGTGGGTAGGAGCATGGGCCCTGGAGCCAGACAACTTGGTTCTACTCCTAACTGGTGATCTTGGGCAAGTGTTTCAACACCTCCATTGAAGAAAGGGGGAGGTGATTACAGTAGTTGCTACTTCATGGGATCACTGTAAGGATTAAGAAGTTAACACATTTAGAGGTCTTAGAACAGCACCTGGCAAACAATAGGAGAGCTGTGACTTCCAGAAGCTTCCTAAGTGGTCCTGTGTACTTAGCTGTCTTCCAGCAAAGCTGCTTAGAATAGAAAACCTGCTTCGGCATGCCTCCTATTAGGGCAGTATTTGGACTTAGGGATTAAGTATCATCAATTTTTAGCTTTTAGTCAAACACACACTATTTCTACCGGTAAGAGTCATGTGCTGGCTTGGCATCCTGCCAAGTGTCATCTGGCCAGGACCCAATTAAACAAGAAGCAGGAAGTAAGAAAGACAAAGGAGCCCCCACTTTCTGTCTCAAAATGTTATTTCAAAGACTTCCAGGCTCAGCTGCTGCCCCAGCACAAATCAGGGTTAACGTGCTGCACCTGCAGAATCAGAGCCCTGCCACCACCTTGTGACGCAGCCACCCAGCGCCAGGCCAGGGTGCTTGATGGAGTTTGAGGGCATTGGCTCAACCATTTGGTTGGCAGGTTGGGCCAGCTCCTCCAAAGCCCATAACTCTACAAATTGTTTTCTCAAGTAGTTTTTCCCCTGGTTCTTGTGAGGTCTCTTTTTTACCTTTCAAAGGTATAGTATTAATTTCTGAAAGAATTAAAATTGAGCTAGTGATCCCATAAGGATATATTACCTTAAACTCAATATATTAACCCTCAAAACAAAAAAGGACTCTAAAGCAAAACAAAAAGGACGCTCTATATATGAAATATATGAGACCCACCAAGTATCAGGCAAGGATTCAGTTCCTAAAATTGAAATGGGGTCTTGTAAAACTTTTATCACAGACTCTTTGTGAACCTAGAAGTTAGGAGACTTCTGATTTTCAGTTAGGTGTTTAAATGTAATTAAATGAACACTTCTGCAATTCCCTTAATTAAGGACTAAGGGAATTAAGTGATTTAACTTATGCCACTTTTCATCCATGCATGATTTTTTTTTTCCATGTTGAAAGCAAAACTCAGAGTTTCCTAGCTTAGAGGCAGAAACTCAACCAGAGCCAGCATGAACTCTGGCAGTGACCTTAGAAAAGGGAAATTGTAGGGGAGGAGCTGGAGGGAAAATATAGCTTAAAAGAGACAGGATGTCCACTAATTAAAACTAATACGGGGCCTTAACATCAAAGCTAATGGATGGTAGCTTTAATTCTTTAAGACTTCATTCATATCTAAACATGTGTTTCAATGGCCAAGTTCATCCTTGATCTATTATGAGTATTTGTTCATTGCATGAATCTCTCTTATTTTTAAAAATATATCTACTTTCAATAAATATTTAAGGCAAGTGACACTATTAAAACTTGTTTAAAAAACAAAAAGGGAGAGAAGGCAAGTTCTAATGAACTATTTCTCTTTTCCAGTACTCTTGTCTGTAAATATATAAACCTTAATTCAAGAGGATCACATTTCATTGAGTTGTCTAAACATAAGCTCACTTGTAAATAGCCTGAGTGTGGAAAGGCTTTTCTAAAGAATATTTCAATGTTTGTTCTTCATCACTTAAAGCTGCAGTCTTAATTTTAATATGACATGTGGCATTCCAGACATAGAAGAATTCATAGATCATAGCCATGGAGATAAATGAATCACTTCAAAATGATAAATTATATTGAGGTATTAAAACTTCTCCAAATCTTACATACAAATAGATACGATTTAAAATGCCATTTTCCTTTTTATAAGCCATACTTCAATGATTGATCACAAAAAGAAAGCTGGAATATTTTATTCAGCCAATTTTCAGATCTATCTTTTTCAAAGTCAAGTTTAGAATGGAGAGATTCTGACAGCTCTGGCTTTCTTCTCAATAGTAAATTATGTGTGCTCTTCACTGTTCCTCTTTTGGAATTACTAATTCATAAAATGAAGCCTTGAAGTGAGACTTCTTTATCAAACCTAACAATTAGGAAGCAAACACAGATAAAAACTGCTGAGTCAACATTGGCCAAGATTCTTTAATGGGAGAAAAACCAGCCATCTCAAAGATTGACGCTGTCAGCCACTCAGAGAGGTCAAAAGCCTCCTCTGTAGGAGTCAGAAGAAAACCTTTGTGTTCCTTCTCTGTGGGTTACATCAGCCATGCCTGCTTCCTTCATTTAAGAATCAGCTGAGATCAGGTATATTTTGAAGTTGTAAAGCATCATTTACATATTAGATGTGATAGTCACAGTGGGAACAGAAATATTAGAGATTCAATTCAAACCATTCTTATTCCTAAAAAAAAAAACCCAAATATGTTCCTATAAAATGGAGTCAATGTCAACTCTCTCTATTTCAATGGACAGCAAAGGAAATAAATAGCCACTCTAAAAATGGAATTGAAACAATTCAATAATCCCTGAAAAAAAAAAAAAAAGCTTTTCCCAATGATCTTCAGTATCAAAACACAGTAGATCTGATCACTGCCTTCTTGGGAGAAAATATTAATATATGCAACCATATAACATATGTCTTAAGAACTCAACAACTGCAATTATATTTAGTGGTACTTTGTAAAACAGAGCACTCTTCAAAAATCAGTCTAAGGTTAAATACAAATGACTTAACCATGGGACACAAATTGTTCTGTGAACTTGCTCTAAATTGTTGGACTAAAAAAAATCAGAAGACTGACTTTCATCATCTAATAAAGAATAGAAGTGGGAAAAATTTAATTTTTTCACAAAGGTTCATGTGTCTTAGTTTTGCTTTTCAAGGCACTAGTTTCAGCAGCAAGACATAGTTTATTCATTGGCTCTCTAAGGGTAAAGCAAGAAGTGTGCAGAATTTATATTAATGTAAAAATGACTCACTTGACAAATATTTGGATCTGTAGAAACCTCAGTGGTCTAGTTCAGTTGTTCCAAACCCCACCCAATATTGTCCCTCTAAGATCCTTAAAATAACTTTCACAAAACCCACCCTACAGAAGCAGAACAATCCTCCACAACAAAGATGTTCAAATATTTACTCAGAGTTGGTTTACTCTATTTTACAAACAATTCTAAAAGCACACTTATTTAATTTTCCAGCATATAGTAAATAGAAACAGGAATTTAAAAGGTGAGAGAAGAAGAAAACAACAGGAAAAAACAACATTAGGAAAGATGTGAGCCAAGTGGATGGTTGTTCACACCTGTAGTCCCAGCTACTTCAGAAACTGACATGGGAGGATCACCTGAGTTCCACTCAAGTCCAGCCTTGGAACATTAGTGAGACTCCCTCCCTAAAAAGTAAATAAGATAAAGAAAGATATAAAAGCTGACTGTGTACTAGGTAGGCAAGAAACAGAAAGATAGAAGCCAAGATGCACTCACCACAATCAGGGGACAGTAAACTTTCAAGGGTACTTGCCAACTGATTAGTGTTTAAGGCTGTCAGCGCATTCAGTGATAAATTTTGAAGTGAATTAAAACATAGAAAGACAAAGGAAGACACATTAAAATAATTTTTTTTCCTGTGGAAAATTTGGGACATGTATGAAAAAAAACTGTCATGAGCTTGCATCTTAGAAATGATCACTGTCAACAATTTGTTTAATTTCCTCCTGCTGCCACCATGTGCAGTAAATTTGCATACACTAAGACTTTATCATTTGGCCATTCCCTAATGCCCTGGCCTTGCTCTTTAAGTAGAAGCTAACTGTTGGAGCTACTGAGGGGAATCAGTGGATCTGAAGGGGTTCTGGGTGTTTTCTCCGCAGGGTTGTAAGGTAAATTGATCTTCTAGAAGAAACTATGAAGGTCATAACCATTCTAAAGTGATTTCAATAGCGTTTTACTGACATGTTAAATTTGTTGTGATAAAATGTGGAAATCTGCAGACCTACCTCCTTTAGCTGTGTCAAAAGGGCAGCCACATCAGCAATTTCACATGCAACAAAATGTCCATGAATCTGCAGATCTGCTTTTGAAAATACTATTTTGATAACTGGGAAAATGAAGGCAAGTATCTAGAACACAACAACATATATGATTCCAGCACTTGCAGTAAACGCATATTTACATTTTGTGATTTTGCATTCTTTTAAAAATAAAAGTAACCAGGCATTACACGTAAATGGGTAAAACCTCATGAGTTTCTTCTTGGCTTTGATGCAGGGCAGGTGAGCCCCCATATTGGGGCTTAGCCTGGGAGGGTTCTTGGCTTTGCCCAGAAAAAACTTCAAATATGAGCCAGTAGGGTTAGACAGCAACTTCTACTGAAGCAGCCATGCACAGCGGCAGCCAAGGGACCAACTGCTTCTTGCACAGCAGGTCCACTCCATGGGCAGTGTGCCCAGAGTAGCAGGGGCAGTTCTGCAGTCATATTTATACCCACTTCTAATTACATGCAAATTAAGGGTAAGGTTATTCAAACATTTCCAGAAAAAGAGTGGGAATTTACCAGGTGGGAATTCCTGGTCATTGCCATGGAAAAGAGTGGTAACTTCTTTTGTGTTGCCACAGCAATGATAAACTGACATGGCACTGGTGGACATGTGTGATGGTTAATACGGAGTGTCAACTTGATTGGATTGAAGGATACAAAGTATTGATCCTGGGTGTGTCTGGGAGAGTTTTGCCAAAGGAGATTAACATTTGAGTCAGTGGGCTTGGAAAGGCAGACCCACCCTCAATCTGGGTGGGTACAATCTAATCAGCTGCCAGCATGGCTAGAACATAAGCAGGCAGAAATATGTGAAAAGAGAGATTGGCCTAGCCTCCCAGCCTACATCTTCCTCTTGTGCCCGATGCTTCCTGACCTCAAACATCAGACTCCAAGTTCTTCAGTTTTAAAACTTGAATTGGCTCTCCTGGTTTCTCAGCCTGCAGATGGCCTATTGTGGGACCTTGTGATTGTGAGTTAATACTTAATAAACTCATATGTGTGTGTGTGTCTGTGTGTGTATGTATCTATATATATGATACACATATCATATATGTGTGTGTGTGTATGTATCTATATATAATATATAGATATCTATAGATATCTATAGATATATATATCTATGTATCTATAGATATCTATAGATATATATGTATCTATATATATCTATAGATATCTATAGATATATATAGATACATACACACACACACACACACACACATTCCATTAGTTCTATCCCTCTAGAGAACCCTAATACATGTCTTATGGAGAGGTGATTTCACCTCCTCCCTGTTTCAGCCAGTCTTCAATCTGGTTTGGAATAAAGGCTTGCCTCCTACCTCAGTTTCAATTAATTCCCTCCTCTTTCTGTGGCAACCACTCCCCTGTGGGTCACTTTTGAATGAAAGTGTCAATCACTGGCAGAAATCTTTGGGACGTGGCTAGCAAAATGGATGCTGCCAGTAGGATATCACAAATTGTAGTTTATCTCTTTTTCTAGGGGATGGTCATGACTTCATAAAAGGCTTTCTAGCTCTAGCTTGGAACTTATTTGGGTTCAGATTCTGACCCTGCTAAGCAATTGACCATGTGACCCTGGATGATTTACTTAAATTCCCTGTGCCTCAGTTTTCTCATCCCTAGAATGAAAATTTATAGGTTTGATATAAGGATGGAATGAGTTAATTTATATAAAATGCTTAGCATAAATCCAGGTGCATAAAAAAGACTGAAAAAATATAAGCTATTTTTATGAGAACTTGAAAGATGAAGGAGGCTATATTAGGAAGTAATTGTTAGCTGTATAGACAGGGTCAATGAATGGCTTTTTTCCCCTTGACCATGGCTTAAGATAGCTAAAGAGTGGGATTTTTATCAAGGGACATCAACAAAGCCCTAGGCTAACATTTGAAAGGAAGATTATTCAATTCAATTAAACACATATTTATTAAGTGACTAGTATTTAACACAGGCAGTGAGATTTTAATCTAACAGTGAGGCAGACAAGTGAACAGCTATTCTGTCACTGCTGCCAGATGGTGCTGCATCTGAGAATAGATGCTCACTGGGAGAGGAGGCTTTCTGCATCGTTCATAATAAGGAATCGGTCAAACATCAATAAAAAAATGTCTTTTCAATTCATAACTGACATAAAGCTGGCATAGTGGAGTGAATCCAAAAGGTTATAACAAGCTGGAATTAAGGACTAAAATTTTTTAAATGAGATTTAGTAATGATAAATATCAACTTCAAAAACCAACTACCCGAGAGCAGCAGGGTAACAGCAGGTCATTTGGAAAAGTCTTGAGGATTTTAGCAGATTTGGTGGAAGCACTATTTCAGCTATCTTACACAGTTGCAAAAAGTCCTGCAGACTTTCAGTGTATTATGAAGAGAAAACAATGTCACAACCAATAATGGTCTCATTGTATTCCCCACTGGCCAGAGCACATTTTGCTCATATTTGAGGGATAGCTGCTTAGAAAGATATTGACACATTGTAATAACTAGAGGAAGGTATCAGAGATGGCATAGGAATGGAAACCGTGACTTTATAGAAAAGGTTGATATGTGAGGGTGGCTTCATGGAAAGAGGTATTGAGGCTGAGGACATGCTAGGCAGCTTGGTATACTTTGATTTGTCACATGGTTTCAAACTTCACAGGAAGTTATAAGATGACAAACAAACTCTAAATGTCAAGAAGGGCATTCTAGAAATTAGAAATAAAATGGTAAGAAGAGTTTCTTCCCACTGGATGAATTGAATGAAATGATTAACTGTCAGATTAATAGTAGAGAACTTTTTTGCATCAGTGGGATGAACTAAGACAGTTCTGACTCACTCTCTCATCCTACAAATGCCCTAGTAGCAAAGTCTGGATCTGAACAGGCTGTGTAATTATTCTTCTCTGTGCTAAGTGAGGTAGAAGTATGTAGTTGACTTTATTATAATGAGGTCTTTTCAATCTCCAAAGGGCATTGGTTTGTTTTCCAGTCTGTATTTGCATTAATATTTGCTGTTTAAAATAAAACTAATGACCACTTTACATTTACTAAGATGGATATAATAGTAATATATTTTTAGAACACAGAAAATAAGAAGTGTTGGCAAGATACAGAGAAATGAGAGCTCTCATACATTGCTGGTGGGAATGTAAAATTGTGCAGATGCTGCTGAAACAATTGGACAGCTTTTCAAAGAGTTAAAGAATTGTCACATAGAATTCTCAACATGGAATTACCATGTAACCCAGAAATTCCACTCCTATATATACATGCCCAAGAGCATTTTGAAAATATTCATGTACAAAAACTGAAAAAATATCATGTACAAAAACTTGTATAAGATCAGTCATAGCAGGATTATTCATAATAGTAAAAGTAGAAACAACACGTGTCCATCACCAGCTGATGAATGTGAAAAGTTTGGCTTTATCATTCAGCCACAAAAAGAAAGAAAATACTGTGATGCTCTGAGGTGATGAGTTTGAAAACATGCTAAGTGAAAAGAGCCAGACACCAAAGGCCACATATTGCATGATTCCATTTGTGTAAAATGTCCAGAATAGGCAAATCCATAGAGCTAGAAAGTACATTTGTGATTTCCAAGGGCTGGAACAGGAAGGGGAATAGGGAGTGATTGCTGTGGATATGGGTTTATTGTTAGAGTAATGAAAATGTTCTAAAATCAGTTTGAGGTGATGGTTACCCAACTTTGTGGATATGCTAAACACCACTCAGCTGTACTCTTTTAAATCATGAATTTTATGTTGTGTAAATTATATCTCAATTAAAATAACATCAATGATTTGGAATAGCCTAGTTTCAAAAGTAGAATTATGTTTAAAAAATTATGATACATTTCCATTTTTCCCGACTTTTCCAAAGGTTATAGAGGATTCTGGCCCTGCCTTGCTCCCCTCTTTAGCCTAGCTGTTTTACCTTTCTGTACATTCAAATTTTTATAGGTCTACATGAAGTGTGTAGTTATTCAAAACAACTTGTAACACAAACTACGACTATTCCTTCCCTGGAGATCTGGAGGTTGCTTTCTAATTTTTCTTCCCTGAATTTCCTGTGGCTCTTACACTGTGGTTGGCATTGAGCTCCCCATAGTTGAGAATGTGAGTGGCTTAGCAGAGAACTGCACAGAACTGGGGACATTGGCGAGCTGGGAACAACCTTTAGGTGGGCACTGGTGGCCTCCGGAACGCAGATGAGAGAGCAGGGAATTCCAGATAGAGGAAGAGAGAGGAGAAGCTGGTATGGCAGGGCTCCAACTTCAGAGCTAATGTTATCAAAGATCCCCAACATTTCAGAGCAAGAAATATGGGGAAGCCAAAGTTATTGTGTGAAGATCATCAGCCTTTGGTTATTTGATGGATGGCTATTGAGGTTGGGGGTTCTTCTTCTGTATCCTTATTAGTTACTACAGATATTCTCACTATTTCTTAGCACCTTGTAAACAAGGTTTGGATTTAGGCATTTGTGTGAAGTTCATGAGCTTTCATGCCATGATTGGCATAAGAATTAGCTGCGTGGAGGTGTCGTGGAAATACTCCTTCAATCTCTTTTTTATTGGACTAAATTGGTGCAAAGGAAATTGCTGTTTTAATGGCAAAAACAGCAATTACTTTTGCACCAACCCATTAGTTCCAAGCAGTTTTCTGAACTGTCCTCCAACTCGAGGCAGTTGTTGTGAAACCACTAGATGGCAGTCATGCTAGATGTAATCAAGACTTCAGCAGTAAAGAGAAAATGACTTGCTAGATAACTTCATCAGATGCTTAAGCTGTAGTTTACTTCCCCTCTCCAGAATTTTTCTACATGTTAGTAATTTATGTCTTCCAGATCATGTAAATACAGATGTGTTAGACTTAGTCATCTAAATCAACTGCTCAGTGACTGGAGCCAGACTATAAAAATAATTACCTCTCTTCGTTTTCAGTTCAAGTATTTTTACTATTCCTTTGCCACACATTTCGCTATTTTTTACACAGTTACGTCAGCGCCCTGGGTCCCTTTTCTTTTGTACACATACTGATAGAGAAGGAAATTACTCATCTCCAATGTCCTGGAAATTGTTTTACAGCACATAAATTTCCTTGCTCTCTGAAAGATGTCACTCATTTTCTTTAGCAAGGCATTAGGGAACTCCAGCTTTCAGAAAGATGTTAGCAAAGAAATGTCACGTCCCAAGACACAAAGTAAATGATTTCTTTCTTTACCCAGTTTTATTTGTCATTTGTCTTTAAAAAAAATAGGAGAAATGTTTTATTTACAGTCAGAGGCTGAAGCAGCAAGACCAGGCATGTTAGTGAGGCTGTAAACTGTGTCCACGATCACTTAACACACACCTTCTCCCAGCACACCCTTGGCCCCTCTGCACCCCTTAAGGCCAGAAACACTCAGGTCCCCCGAAAGTTGAATAGGGCTTCATTTGGAACAAGTCCAGAGCCAACAAAGGAAAATAGTGGAAGAGACTTAGGAGGGAGAAGAGAGAAATGAGATTTACTTAGCCCGAGGTCCTCACGCCACGAATGTGGCCAGCAGGGGGCTTCTCGTGCAGACGCACTTGGCCGGAATAGCCAGCAGTCTCCGAAGCCCTGGTGGGAGCTGGGAGTTCCACGGCGCAGGGCCTGCGCTGCTGCCCCAAGAAGCGCTTGGGTTTGAGATCTCAGGGAACACGGTGAGGCCGCACTGCGATGGTGACTGCCCTGGAGTGGGTGGTGCTAAGGAAGAGCAATGGAGTGAGTCGGCACCACTGGCCATGTTTTCCTCCATTTCCTTATGGGACTCAGTTTCCTCAGAGGAGGAACAAAAACAAATAGAGTCTGATACGGGTTGGCTCTGTCCCTACCCAAATCTCACCGTGAACTGTAGCTCCCATAATTCCCACATGTTGGGGGAGGGACCCATAGGAGGTAATTGAATTGTAGGGTGGGCCTTTCCCGAGCTGTTCTGGTGATAGTAAATGAGTCTCATGAGATCTGATGGTTTCATGAAGGGCGGTTCCGCTCTCTTGCCTGCCTCCATGTAAGATGTGTCTTGCTTCCTCTTTTATCTCCCCATGATTGTAAGGCATCTGCAGCCATGTGGAACTGTGAGTCAATTAAACTTCTTTTCTTTATAAATTAACCATTCTTGGATTTGTCTTTATAAGCACCCTGAGAACAGACTAGTACAGAGTCTAAATTACAAAACAAGAATGGCATCTAGCTTTTTATAGGAAGAGATTCAGAAATAGCCCTTGATTGTGCCGACAAGATTTTAGGACCTGTTTATGAGTGTGCTACTGAGGACTCTAGAGATGATCCTTCATTCTAGGATTATAAGGTTAAAGTTGGGGTGTGTGTGTGTGTGTGTGTGTGTTTTCTACTGGCCTAGTCCTTGGTATATAAAAGAATCTTGCAGTACTTTGATATTTATTAAGAGATAGAGAGTCTTTAATTTTTTAATGCATTGGATCAATTTTTATATAGTATTGCATTTTTTATACCCTTATTTATGTTTTATTTTTAAACCCCACCATCTTCTCTATTCTTTTGACCCAGATGTCTTGTAATAAGTTATGACATTATACATTTTCACCTTAGAGCTATGTTCTGGGGCTTGGCACTCTTATTATTTAAAAAATGGTATCTCCTATGAGAAAACATGAATATTAAAGTAGACACGAATTTAGATTTGTAATAATTAAATTGAATCCCAGGACAGCAAAGATTTAAATATGATTTATACTTGCCATTAGTCATAGCAAGTAATATTTGCTGCAATAACAAAAACCCATTTCAGTGGCTTCGTACAATGAAGGTTTATTTCTCACTTTCATCACCATTCAACATGGATCTCTCAGAAGGCAGAGAGAGAGAGCGCTGCTCCATACACGCATTCAGGGATCCCGGCTCTTTCCAACTGGTTGCTCTGCCATCTTCTAGTACCGTGGTTTCCTCTACCAATGTTTTGCATCCTATCAACAGGTAAGAAAAGAGGAGAATGGATAAATCACATTCCATTGCCTTAGTCTGAAAATGACATACATAATTTCTGCTTACATTCCGTTGGTAAGAACTAGTCCCAAGGACCTATCTCAGGAAGAAGAGAACATGGATATTGTTGCAAAATATTCTGGTATCTACCATACACACATGTTAAATCAAGTTTAGCATAAAGCTGCCTCCTTACATATTTTTAATTTAGCCTAAAGGTTTCTCCCTATATGGTGAACTATAACCTAAATAGAGGTATAAACAGATTGTAACCTACTTCTGTGCCAATCATCAAGTTTTGGCCAATCAAAGGGGGCCAACTATTCAAACCATGTTCAAATAAGGCAAATGCCAAGGTGTAACCAAACCAATCCAGCTGTTTCTGCACCTTACTTCTGTTTTCTGTATGTCACTTTACTTTTCCTGTCCATGACTCTTCTACCAGGTGGCTGCGTTGGAGTCTCTGAGCTGACCCTGGCTTGGGAGGCCACCCAATTTGCAAATCATTCTTTATTCAACAAACCCTGTTAAATTTAATTTGTCTAAGATTTTTCTTTTAGCACACATGTGCCAGCAATACAAAGTTTGAGAAGATACTAAACTATTTGTTTCAGGGTGAGAAATGCCATGTCTCACTCCTTGATGTACTCCCCCAGAAGAATCCACCCACTTGTACCATGCCCAGTCAGGTAAGCAAAATATGGCCTTGGGAATTACCTTTCTATTTCCAGCATTTGTTTAGACTAAAGAATCTTGGTGAAGTCTTGACCAAGGGAGTTTTTAAGTAAAACAGCGTAATATTTTAAAAGTTGATTTAGTCTAGTCCTTAAGAAGGGCTTTAAGTGCTTTGTAAATGTGGTGGCCAGCCTACAAGATGGCCCCCAGTGATTCTGTTGCTGATATTCACACTCTGTGTAGTCTCCTCCTACAATGAATAAGGCTGACTTGTGCAGCCAATAGGTGGCTGTGAAATGAGAGAGTGTGATTGTCGAGGCTGGGTCCCTAAAGTCATTGCAGCTTCCCTTGCTTTCTCTTGGATTACCTGCTCTTGGGAAAGCCAGTTGCCATATTGTAAGAACACTCAAGAAGTCCTGCAGAGAGGGCCACACGATGAGGAAATGAGGTCCTCTTCCAACAGCCAGCACCAACTTGCCAGCCGTGTGAGTGCACCATCCTGGAATCAAATCCTCCACCCCTAACTAGGCCTTCAGATGACTGCAGCCCTAGATGACCTTTGGACTACAACTTCTTGAGACACCCTAAACCAGAACCACTCAGTGAAGCTGCTCCCAATTTCCTGATCCTTAGAAATGGTGTAAGATAATAAATGTTTATTGTTGTTATTTCAGAAGTAATTTATTTCATAGGAACTACTAAAATAAATACAATATATCCAGACAATCTGTTCTCCTGTTGTGGGTTTTGGAGTGGTGGATTAACAGTAGACAAAAGGCAAAAGAGGGGACCCCCTGATCTTATCCCATCAGTTAAAAATATATTTGACTTAAATATATTCACTTTCTGCTTTTTTAAATGTTCGTAAAAATACTGCCACTTCAACCAGATTAAGTTCATTACCATATAAATAACCCTAGCTAGACTGGTTTTCTTTTTGAGAAGAAAAGATCATTTATTTAAATAGAATATCATTCATTTAAATTTTCATAAGAACCGTATGCTAGAGGTTAATGCCACGTTTACAGATAAGAAACTCAAGTCTTACAGAGTTTAAACAGCTTGACCATATTCTAAATGGCAGACTCAGGGTAGTACAATTCTAGAAGCTTCGTTTCATCCATACTGGTTCTTAGGCCCACCTGAAGTCAATCATTCTTCCCTGTGAAGAGTTGAGACTCCAAGAAGAGGGTAGCGTTAGTTTTGGAGCCTGGTAGATGCTGGGCAAGGAGAGACTCAGGTTGCAGCTTAACACAGTTCACTGCAGTTGAACAACTATTTACCAAGCACCAATTCGGTAGCATAAAGGCCCTTTAGGTCCTACTGGCTTGTGGATTCTTGATGGTTATAACAGTGACAACAATGACAGCATGATGCCAACTGTATCTCAGATACTGTTCTGATACATTTGCATGTGTTAACCCATTTCAACCTACAACAATCCAAGGGTAGGAACTGTTATTGTTGCTGTTTTACTGATGAGGCACTAAGGCAAAGAGAGATGAAATAACCTGTCCAAGGTCACTTACCCAGCTAGTAAGAGGTGGAGCTAGAACTCAAACCAGAGAGGCTGACTGCAGTCTGTCTGGCCTTGCGCTATGCACCTTTCTAGGCAGCTTGATTAATGAGTTAGGCCTGTCCTATATCTGCTGGCCTAGTGTCTACCCCACCACCATCCCCACTCTTCACATTCCTCATGTCTTGCTCTCCACCTGTCTTGCCACTGCTCCGGCCCTACCGTTGCTCAGCTCACCTGCGTGGATGCACTGTGGTCTGTAGCACTGCAGATGCCCACATGGTGGCTGGTTGGATCTCTGGGAGCCCTTGGGATATCTGTGCATCCTGCTAGAGCTATACAGGTGCTGGATAGGCGATTCCCCCAATGTCCCTAACTTTGATGCAGCCTGAATCAATCTTCAGAGACGACCAAGTAGTCTGAGCTCAAGCAGGACAAGGTCATTCTCAGCCTGTGATTTATAGAAGAATCACCTGGTGCACCTACTTAAAATGCAGAACCACATGCACTGTGGATAATTCTAAGCCTATCGGTTTAGGGTAGTGCTTGTTATTTGGAGGCAGGATACCACCCCCAAACCTTAGACGACGCCTACAGCAGGGAAACGCCCTCCTCTTCACATGCCCCCATTGGAGGACCTACTCTCCTTCTCGGAATTTTGCTGTTCAAGCACCATTTTACGCCCTCTTAATCCATTCAGGCTCCTATGATGTAATGCCATAGATTAGGTGGCTTATAAACAACAGAAATTTATTTCTTACAGTTCCAGAAGCTGGGAAGTCCAGGATCAAAGTGCTGGAAACTTCTGTGTCTGGTGAGGGCCTACTTTCTAATTCACAGATGGTGACTTCTCACTGTTCCCGCATGGTAGAAGAGGCAGGGTAGCTCTCTGGGACCTTTAATCCCCCCAGGTCCCCATGTCCTAATGCCTTCACCTCGGGGATTAGGTTTCAACATACGAATTTTGTGGAGACACATTCAATCAGACCGCCACACATCTTTCCATAATGACTGCCTCCTCTTCTCCAGACCATTGACTGGGTCTGGCCCCCATTGTTCCTTTCTCACTCTCAGTGATCTACTGTCCTGAGGGCCCCAGGCGAATCAGGGAAGATGGCTCAGACACCACCCCAGAATGCCCAATTCCACTCAGTGGCTGCTGGGAGTGGCAGGCCAGGCCCTGGATCACCAGCCCTTCCCCTAAGGGCCTTAGTTGCTGGTAGCCAGTCAGAAATGTAAGCAGATTATTAGTATCTAATGGAAAGAGCTGACAAAGAAATATGAATTGGGTCCCATTGATGGCAGGGGCGGGCCTTCTGGAGCAGCTGCTGCCATTAGGCTGGCTGCAGCAGGGAGATGTGGCCAGGTTTACATACTCCATGGAGCCAGTGGGAGCTGGGGACAAGCAGGTGCCCCGCCCCTTCCAAGTTGGGGCAGAGGCTCCCTGGGTGCCACTGAAGCCACCCAAGCTACAACCATGGACCCAGGTATCCCTGTGCTCTGTGATGGGCCAGGAGCAGGCAGGAACCCCACCCTCCCAGGAGCAGCTGCAGTTGCCCAAGTGGCAGCTGCAGACCCAGGCCTCCTGCTCCATGGCACAGGCAGGAGCCCCGCCCACTCAGGGTGCAGCTGCAGCCACACAAATCATGACTGCAGACCCAAACATCTCTGCACTCTTGGAGGCCTGGGAAGGCCACCCCTGCCATCACAGGCTCGGAAGTGCCTGCTCCTGCTGCCTAGTTTCTCCCTGTTGTAAGCACCTGCACCAATCATGGAGCAAAGTCAGGGCTGAGCTCAGTGCTGTTGCAGCCTGGCTGGGTATGCACATGCTTGGGGCAGTGCTGCCACACCAGCTCCCTGCCATTTCGGCCCCCTCCAGACTTTGGGCACCAATAAGCATAGGTGTGAAGCCAAGGGAGGGCTAAGGGCAGCTTGGCACTGGCCTACATGTGCCCCTTGGCACTTACAGCCTGGGCACCATGAATATCAACAGGAGGCAGAAAGATTCCTGGGCAGAAGAGGGCGAGTCCCTGGTGAGGTTCTTCCTTCATATCAGGGAGGGCATGAAGGCTGGGGGCTGGGCTGCCAGTCTCACCGACTGGAGTGGGAACTTGTGGTTCCTTTTCCAGGCCCACTCATGACTGTGGACTAATTGGCACTCACTTCCTCCCCTCTGAGGCTTATAAAAGCCCTGGGCTCTGCCAAAGCTGAGCAGACATCAGGATGAACAGCTGCAGAGAGGAGCTACCCACTCAGGACCTCCTCTCTGCTGAGCACTGGGAAGGTGATGAGACTTCCTGCATGCAGAGGGGAATGACCCAGCCCAGTGCCTCCTCTCTGCTGAGAGCTGCAGAGACGATAGGATGACCTGCCTGGAGAGAAGAGCTTCCCACTCCAGAGTCTCCTCTGTGCTGGGAGCTGAAACTTGGTCAGGATGCCCTGGCTGTGCAAAGGACATACCCCTGGGGGTCCCCTCTACAGCTATTCTGTTGCTCCTCTTTGTGTCGCTTACCCTCCACTTTTCTGCATAACTCATTCTTCCTGGTTGCAAGACAAGAACTCAGGACCCATCAAATGGCAGGGCTAAAAGAACTGTAACACAACAGAGCTGAAACATGCCCTGTGCTCACCACATTGCAAGTGAAAAGAAGGAGAGAAGGGCTGTGGCCCTTCAGGGAGACCAGACCTGGGAGCTCCCCAAGCCAGGACTGTGACTCCCTCTTTGGAACCCTTAGGTTCCTGATGTCTCCAAGCTTCTAGGCACCAACTCATTTCCTGGTACCAGCCAGGGAAGCTGCTTGCGGTGCGCCTGGTCCAGCCGCAGCCTTGCAGAGAGCTGGCGCCCATGCTGGCACCTGGAGCTGCCTACTTCATGGCAGCAGTCGGTGTGTCCGACTGCACAGTGGCTGGACCCCTCGCTGGCTCACACAGCCCTCGCTGCTCCACGCCTGACTCACAGTATTCCTTGGAGGTGTGGGATCCAGGCCGGTAGTATGAGCTGAGCACAGCCTACGTGGCCAAGTGGGCGCAACAAGCCTAGCAGGCCCAAGCAAAATTCGGGCAAAGACGACGCTGTCCACAGGTTTCCGGCAAGAAAAGCAACACCCCAAAGATCCCACAACACCATCAGAGCATAGACAAGGGGTCTTTGCCCAAAATGCTCAACACTCAGGGAAGTTTACCAAATAAAGTGACATGTGACATGCCTGTGAAAAACTAGTAATAGTCTGGATCAGGGGCTGGAGAACTACATCCCCTGGGCCACATCCAGCCCACTGCCTGTTTTCATACAGCCCACAAGCTAACAATAGTTTTTATGGTTTTTTTTTCTTTTTTTGAGACAGAGTCTCTGTCCGTTGCCCAGGCTGGAGTGCAGTGGTGCGATCCTGGCTCATTGCAACCTCTACCTGCTGGGTTCAAGCGATTCTCCTGCCTCAGCCTCCCGAGTAGCTGGAATTACAGGCGCCTGCTCCCACGCCTGGCTTATTTTTGTATTTTTAGTAGAGACGGGGTTTTACCATGTTAGCCAGGCTGATCTCAAACTCCTGACCTCAGGTGATCTGCCTGCCTCGGCCTCCCAAAGTGCTGGGATTACAGACATGAGCCACCAGGCCTGGCCTTTTACGTTTTTAAATAATTGAAAAAAAATCAAGAGAAGAAGAATATTTTATGCCACATGACAACAATGCAAATTTCCAATTCCAGTTTCTATAAATCGAGTTGTATTGGAATACAGCCATGCTCATTTGTTTCTGAATTGTTCGCGGCTGTTTTGTGAATTGATTTGTTGCAACAGAGACTGTGTGGCCTACAAAGCTTCAAATATTTACTTTCTGGCCCTTGACAGCAAACGTGTGCCGGCTTTTGGTCTAGATAGGAAGGTGCTCTGGGCAGAGGCACGAGGTGAGAAAACACATCCATCGTTTGTGCATGGAGCTGCCCGCTTTAAGCAGTGTTCTCAGAGCAAGGAGGGTGAGGTTGAGGACATTGGACGGTGTGAGCGAGGCAACCAAAGGGGCCACAAGGTCTGGGGACGGAGTGCTGGGCTTTGCGTAGATGTCGCTCTTGTGTGATCAGGAGCTCTGGAAAGCAAGGAGATGCAGCAGTAAGAACTGAATGTGAAAGCCAAGGAGGGGAGGGTTGGCAAGTTGGCCATTTAACAGGCTGAGGGGAGGGAGGCCCAGAGATAGAAGAGGGAAAAGCCAGGAAGGGTGAGGAAGCTCTGCATGTTGGGCAGTTTTGGAGAGATGATTCTCTAGGTGCTGCTGTGCCAGGTTCTGCTGTCGTGCCCCCATAGCCCTTCCAGCCACTCAGTTCCTATGAATAAAGGCTCATCTTCATTATTTATTGTCAAAGCCAACAATGAGGATTTCCAGTGGGGAGTTACCCTTTTGGATTTTCTCAGATTATGAACCTAAAAATATGATCGTGTACCTACAAGACATAACCAGTGAAGTGCCTTGTAAATGTCAGCTGTTATTGATGGACTGAGGCAAAATTAGGGCTAGATCACTGCAGGACAGTTTAGATGGTAAATGTCGTCTTTTCTTTGGTATTTACCACTGTTTGCAGTTTATTCCAGAGGTTATTCTTGATTCATGCTGTGTGGCTCCTTATGTGACTTTCTGTATAAAATTGTGCCCATGAGTTATTAGTTAGGCAAGCAGGTTAATCATCTCTCGCCATCTGTCTCTGTTCAGGGAGAACCAGCATAACTATCATGCCCTTAATGAACTCGCTACATAATTATACTCAATATCTTGAAGGAGGTGGGGGAACTAAAGATCCCTGACTAACTCTATTCTTATTTGGTAATTAATCAGTTGAACAATCTTCCAGTAAAAAGAGGCGCGAACCCTGCAAAGACCAGAAACTGCGGGAGGAGAGTGAGGAAGGATGAAGCACTTCAGAGAATCTTTCTAACCTCAAGTACACCCAGGGAACATTGAGTCTTGGGCATTAAAATAAGCAAAACAATTAGGGAGCCATAGCAAATGCTCTCTCAGCGATCTTTTGCTTTTATTTCTATTTTATGAGGGGGAATGAAGTCAGAATTATTTTTAAATAAGAAAGGTGATAAAAACCAAGCCATTAAAAGGTATTATTAAATATTCATAAGCACCATCCCACATCCTTAACAGGCAGCCGTTTGCAAAGAGGTGGGATGTCTTCCTGTGATTCAGGGAAGGAACATGCATCTCAGGTCAGTTTGCTAGTGGCCGCCTCCGGTACCAGCCACCCCATGTCTCAAATTAACCATCCTTGGGGCCGGACTACTGCCCACCACATTCATATTCCTTCACTTTTTGGACTTTCTTTTCAAACCATGGCCACAAATGCAGTCTTAAATTTGCCGATCTTGTTATTTCCCCTAAAAGAGCAAAATCTCACCATCTGTTTTATTTCTGGGAGGACAGAGGTAGAAAAGCAGGCCTGGAGTGGTGACCATAAACCCATGGCTGCTCTGAATAGACTAGGGGAGGTGGGAGGGAATATGACATTTCCACTGGCCATGAAAACCACGAAGACCAGAGCAACTCCCATGACCCTTCCCACCACAATTAAAAGGAGTGAGTTTTTACAAGCTCAGTTTACTGTGGAAGAGGGTTTCAGTCTCAAAGCAGATTCTCAGAGTAGCCACACGTGTGAATTAATAAGAGATTAGACAGAGAGCAAAAGCTACAAAAGTACACTTAGAACCTTTCTCTTCTTAATCATGACCTAAAAGCAGGAATGGCTACATGGTTTGAAGGGCCAAATGCAAAACAAAAATGCAGGGCCTGTTCAAAAATTCAGAATTCTACACTTATGAGAGCAGAGCCTTAAACCCAGAGCATTAAACCCTTCTGTGTTTGGATCACACACCCGTGGAAGTTCAAGGCAACTTTCTTTTTTTTTTTGAGATGGAGTCTTGCTCTGTTGCCCAGGCTGGAGTGCAGTGGTATGATCTCAGCTCACTGCAATCTCCACCTCCCTAGTTCAAGCAATTCTCCTATCTCAGCTTCCCAAGTAGCTGGGACTACAGGTGCACGCCATGACACCCAGCTAATTTTTGCATTTTTTGTAGAGATGGGGTTTCACCATATTGGTCCTGTTGGTCTTGAACTCCTGACCTCAGGTGATCCACCTGCCTCGACCTTCCAAAGTGCTGGGATTACAGGCATGAGCTACTGTGCCCAGCCAAGGCAACTTCAAAATGTGCCTAATTTACACAAAAGAGTTCATTCACCTACTAAGAATCTGTCTTGCCTAAGTAGAGTAAGTTTAATCTACTTAGACAAGACAGATTCTTAGTAGGTGAACTTGTCTATAATTTTTCTTTAAGTTTGCAAAGGAGTGAGTTTGCCTAGAACATACATGTCTAATTGGTTCAAACCAATTCTTGTCAGTGAGATGCTGGAGGAAGAGTTATCAAGGCCTGCTTGAGTACCAGACACGTGTTTGCAAACGTCCTGACATTGGAAGGATTTAACACTCTTTCGAATTATATTACCTTTGTATAGAAAAACTGGTATATGGAGTTTTGAAAATACATATATTTCTTAAAATTTCACCCCTTTGTTGCTTTCTCCCTTAGTGCTGTTACCCTCAACAGTTTGGACTGCTTAGGTGCTTCTTTGGAAAACTATCTCATTGAAGTCATTTGACAGGTTAGTAGGAGGGGCAAATAGTGTGACTTTAGCTACAAGACAAATCTTCAGTAGATAAGGCAAACCTTTCAGGTTCTGAAAGTCAACATGGATGTGGGATCAGACTTAAAAAAGAAGCAGCCACCCTGGAAATGGAGAAAGAAGCTACAAAGGAGTCATTCTGCAAAAAGAAACAACTCCAAGGAGCTCTACTCTGGGAGGGGGTAGAAGCTGGAGAGGGAGGGTCCAGAGGCAGCCAACTAGGGAATAAGCTGGGACCCTAAGTGGGCAGTCATTTCTACACCTCCCTCCACTCCCAGGCCAGGCCATTGCAACAGAGAGGCAGCCCAAGATGAAGAGAAAGAGCAGATCCTACGATGTGCTAGAGGACAAGTCAGTGCCAACAAGCACATGTAAGTCAGGCCTCTGGTCTTGTTGTGCCTGCGAACATCCCATTATCCAAAGTAATTCAGGTGGTCATGCTCAAAGACAGACACAAGAGCATGTGCTCCGCCTCCATCTAGCACACTATACCACATAGCAGAGGAAGTAAAGAAATGAGAATGATCCAGATTGATGATAGTGCAGCCAGGAGGACAGTGTCTGCCCCACTCACGATTAGACCCCCCACCAGACGCACCACTTCCCTCCCCAGCTCATCCTCCTCAACTTGGCCATGAATGTGGCTGCTATAAGCCCACCAGTGGGAGGAAGTACAGGAAGGCCTCAGGCCGCGGGACCCATCTCTAGGGGTAGAAGCTGCAGAAGTTGCCTGTGGTGAGCTGGCGAGTGTGGTTCTGGTGGGTTCTGATGCCTGGGCACAGTTCTTCTAGTTGTTAGACCCCCGCTTGCCCAAAAGACCTAATGTTCCATTCATAGGTCTCATCCCTGGCATATCCACCCCTGGAGGGCATCTGAGGGAGCAGCAGGACCAGGCCATGGGCCGACATTGAGCCTGGGAGGCCAGGCTGAGTATCTGGGGGCAAAATAGTGCTTCCCTAAGTCTAGCATGTGAGAAGTGAATTGTCTGCCCCACCCCAGGCCAATGAAGTCAGGGTTTGGGCTGTGGCCTGACTGCTGGGCCTAGGAGTGGAAATGGGCCTATGGGAGAAAAGAGGAGATGATCCATCAAGG
The DNA here is from genome assembly GCA_963573385.1 of Cacajao melanocephalus. Classification (NCBI taxonomy): domain Eukaryota; kingdom Metazoa; phylum Chordata; class Mammalia; order Primates; family Pitheciidae; genus Cacajao; species Cacajao melanocephalus. The sequence continues at coordinate 49,276 of CAUYLG010012016.1, forward strand.
ATGGGTCATAGGCGGATTCTAAGGGAAAGTTTAGCCACAGAGGAGCAAGTGGATTTGAGAGACAAGGAGCCTCGAACTGCTCTGGGACTCAAGAGCACTGGGCAAGAAGGTCCCTTAGGGGCATCTGTGCCAACCCCAGGGAAGAAGAGGAAGCTGCAGGGGCATCACACCCATTTGGACAACTACTCCATTTTACCAAAAAGAATCACGGAGCTTGTTAAGAATCAATGAAAGGGTCACTTCTGCCATGCCATTAGGAGTATACCATCCCCTCATTTGAATTATTTTCTAATTAGATGACCAGCAAGTCAATAAAGATCTCTTAGTCTATAATGTTCGGATAAAAGGGTTTCTACTATGTGGACTGACAGTCAGGATCTAGGGTTTTAAAATTTTTTTCCAAATGAGTTGAATGATCAGATTACATGCACATGGCACCTTTAAATATTTGGATTAGGCTGTGCAGAGTTAGCAGGCATGCCTGCAGGATGTGACCTTGTGGAATTTCTTGCAGGAAGGGGCTGCAGCAATAACAATGACAAGAAGGCTCCTGCCAGCTAGTTGCTGAGCTGGCTGCAAGCGGGCGTTGAACTTGGGTGGGCAGGAACTGCACAGGAACTGCCAGCAGTGCTGTGAGTGGCCAGAAGCCAGCCCAAGCTGGGAGGTGGTTGCTCTACACAGGCTGGCCAGTGGGTCGGCATTAATATTTGCATGATATCATGCTCCCTCATCTCATTTCAGCTGCACACACTTTCTAGCCTAGAAATGCAAAAGCCTCATTCTCTGCAACCTGGAGGGTTGTTGTTGTTATTGTCGTTGTTTTGGGTTTTTTTAGATGGTGTTTTGCTGCTTCACCCAGGCTGGAATGAAGTGACATTATCTTGGCTCACTGCAACCTCTACCCTGTGGGTTCTAGCAATTCTCCTGTCTCAGCCTCCTGAGTAGCTGGGATTACAGGAGTGTGCCACCACGCCTAGATAATTTTTTATATTTTTAGTAACGACAGGGTTTCGTCATGTTAGCCAGGCTGGTCTTGAACTCCTAACCTCAGGTGATCCACCCTCCCTGGCCTCCCAAAATGCTGGAATTACAGGCCTGAGCCACCGTGCCTGACTGAGGATTTTCTTTTCACAGTAAAAATGTAGAACAAGAAGCAGGAGGAAACTGTTCATACCTGCTATATATGTTCTTCAGAATATATATTTTGCACAACTAAAAAAAAGAAATTAAAGAAGGAAAGATGACAATCAGGGGGTTTTACACAAGATCCCTCTGGGCAGGTTTCTCAATTTTCTCTGCCAGATGCTGCCTTCTGGGGAATACAGAGCATCGGGCAAGAAGGGCTGAGTTCAGGGCTTCCTGCCCTGGCCCTCGGTTTCTCCCCTGCAGAATAAGCAGGCTTATTCTGATGATTTCTGAGGGCAACTATCCCTGCCACTGCTAGTCTTCTATGATTTGAGTCTCTCAGCTTCCATTTCTGTACTACTTATTTATTTATGCATTTATTTACTTTTGGCTGAGTTTTCATTTTACTCCTGAATAATACTTGGATTTATGCTAGTGTAACCGTGGGACTGAAACTGATTAGCTGAAACTGAAACTGATTAGCCATTGCTTACCTTGTTACGGGTAATGCAGAGCCAAAATTGCCCTGGCATGTGCAGTGGGGAGAGTGTTAACCTCCTTATTGTTACCCCCTGCAGGCTGCCAGCCTGGCTGCACTGGCATCACCTGGGACCAGCTAAAAAGGCCACAGAAGCTTGACCCACACCTGCACTGGGGAGACGATTTGAACATCACTTCCCATCTCCTTGCCAGTGGATTCACAATAAAGCTTTTGCTTTCTCATAAGCTGGTGCATGGTATTGGCACCTATGTGTATTAGACAGTAACACTAACAGGGTCAAAGGCACCAAAGTCAGAAGAGTGTCTTATTGATATTTCTTTAAATACCTGTGTTTGTAAAGAAAGTGTGGGGGACAAGCACCATCAGGTGACAAGCACCATCTGGGCACGGTGGCTCACACCTGTAATCCCAGCACTTTGGGAGGCCAAGGTGGTAGGATTACTTGAGGTTAGGAGCTCGAGACCAGCCTAGGCAACATAGAAAGACCCCCCCCACCCCGCCCGCCTCCCCGACCCCACCGCCCCATCTCAACAACAACAACAACAACAACAACAACAAAAAATTAAAATTAGCTGGACATAGTGGTGTCTACCTGTAGTCCTAGCTTCTCAGGAGGCTGAGGCAGGAGGATTGCATGAGCCCAGGAGTGAAGGCTGCAGTGAGCTATGATTTTGCCACGGCACTCCAGCCTGGGTGTCAGAGTGAGACCCTGTCTCTTTTAAGAAAGAAGAAGAAAAGAAAGATGTGGGGCAGAGATAGCTCCAAGTAGTCTGTCTTCTGTGGGGTCTCCTGCCAGGTGCCAGGAGCCTTGTCACTCAAAACCTAAGGATCTCACTTGGAATTGTTGCCTTATCCACAGGAGTAACAGCACTTCAAAAACCCCTAACTCACCCTGAGCATTCACAGGCTCCTTAGGACTCCATTTTCCTCTTCTGGAGTAGAAGGCACAACCAGATTTGTTCCTTGTTTCTAGAAGATAAAATCTGTAAGACTGACCTTATGTTTAAGCATTGCAATTAACTCAACTGTCTACCTCAAATGGAATTTAGAAAAGTATTTAAATTCACATAAAATAAAATCTGGCAGTTTATAACACCATATATATATATGGGTAATATAAAATATATAAAATAAACATATATATATATATATGTATTAATCCAGCCTCATTTTACCTTAGGCCCTGTGATAGCATGAAAAGGCTCCAGCGTCAAACCCTGCAGCCAGGCGAGGGATGAACCAATCGCCCTGTTCAGGGCATGTCACAGTGTCCAGATTTCTGTCTAGGGAGGAATTTATTGTTTGGTTTGGATCCAACCTCAAAAATAACCACCAAAAAGAGAGGAATTTCAGAGTGCCTTAATCTATGCTGCAGCAGAGACAGAATAGGAGGAAGCTGTTTAGAGAAAATAGTCACTCAGATTTAGAAGAGGAAATTAAAGGATCACTCCCCGTAAGAGAAACCTCTCCTGGAGGCAGCATCAGCTCCACTCTTCACACTTGATGTTTCCAGTTCTTCCCCTCTCGTTTCTTCCTCAGCCTGCGCAATCAGGTTTGCACCTGCGCCTCTCCACAGACACCGCCCTTGGCAATGTACTGGACCATTTTCATTCAGTCAAATCCCATGGACAATTCTCAGTCACATATTACCTAACCTCTTAGCAGCATTTAACCAGTTGATCACTTCTCCTTAAAACACTTGATTTCCAGGTCTCCACACTTGCATTAATTTCCTTTGATCTCACTGGACTCTTCTTCAGTCTTCTTTGCTGTGCTCCAGGCACTCAGTCCTCAGCCTTCCCAAGGCAATTTCAGCCATTGCCATGGGCTCCATGTTATTTGTACACTGACAGTTTTCACACTTAGGGCTTGTGTCCTGACCTCTCTCTTGATCTTGAATAACTGGCAGTTTGACAGCACCTCTCTGATGTCTATCAGGCATCGCAGATGAAAGATGGAAAACCAGAAGCCCGGATTTCTTCCCTCATACTCACCATCCCCCTGTCTTCTTCATACCATCAAGCACTACAGGCATTCATTACCCTTGAAGGGGATTTAAAAAGGATGTGAAAACTGTTTTTCAATCTTCATGTGTCACTGTCATAAAATTTCTATCTCATAACTAATAAAAGAACCAAAATATGTTTTGGCCCAGAAAAAGACCATGCCTAATTTTTTACTTTATTTTATTTTTTGATGGAGTCCTGCCCTGTCATCCAGGCTGAAGTGCAATGGTGTGATCTCAGCTCACTACAACCTCCACCTCCCAGTTTCGAGTGAATCTCCTGCCTCAGCCTCCCAAGTTGCTGGGATTACAAGTGCGCGCTACTATGCTTGGCTAACTTTTTGTATTTTTAGTAGAGACGGGGTTTCACCATGTTGGCGAGGCTGGTCTCAAACTCCTAATCTTGTGATCCACCCACTTCGGCCTCTCAAAGTGCTTGGGACTATAGGTGTGAGCCGCCACGCCTGGCCCAGCCCACGCCTAATTTCAAGAAATCCTAAAACAGATACTCAAGTAGTGTATATGGAATGAATGAACAAATGAATGAATGAATCAGAGGAAGTAGGGGACTTAAATAACCACCCTAGGTATTTAGGGCCTCATTTATATGAGGCATTATCCTCATTTACCAACATGTCAGTCTTTTAGAGCAGGCGTCCCTAATGCCCCAGCTGTGGACTGGTACCTGTCCGTGGCCTGTTAGGAACCAGGCCACACAGCAGGAGGTCAGTGGCCAGGGCCGGCATTATCACCTGAGCTCCGCCTCCTGTTAGATCAACAGCAGCATTAGATTCTCCTAGGAGCTCGAACCCTATTGTGAACTGCACATGTGAGGGATCTAGGTTGTGTGCTCCTGATGAGAATCTAATTGATCTAAGGAGGAACAGTTTCATCCCAAAACCATCCCCCTTCCCGCCCCACCCTGCCTCCATCATGGAAATATTGTCTTCCGTGAAACTGGTCCCTGGTGCTGAAAAAAGTGGGGACCACTGTTTTGGAGACTCAACAACTTCTCCCTGTCTCTGGCTGGCTAGAGTTCTCACCTGCTATCTGTGGGCACTTCTCTGCCTGAACTCCTAGGCCTGAGCACGGATGAACGATTAGACAATAAAACTCTGATATTGAAATAGCAGCTTAAATTTAAAATTCTAGGTAGAATACACTAGGCCCAGTATATACCAGTCTCCTCTACACTAATTCAAAACACTTAAAATTGACCACTTGTTTCTGTTGCTTTTCAGGTGGTTCAAAAATAAGGTGCAAATGTTGCCTCTGCCAAATGTTTGAAGAAGAGCAGGGACTGTCAGCTTTCCCTTCTTCATAAAATTGCATGAAAGAAGAGAGGTCGTAGGTTGAAAGATCAATTTACATTATCTCTAGATACGCTTAAGAAATAAAGTAGACAATATCAATGTAGTACAGATGTTCTCTTTTTGCTTTACAAATTTTCAGTTATTTGCACTCTTGATATCATCTTCCATTTGAGGACAATCCTCCCTTTAAGCAACTTCAAACAGTTCTTAATATTAAAAGCACTGGTGATGATGGAATGGAAAATGGGGCAATGAAAGCAATAATGGAGGGGTACTGTGATGTCATTAGGTGTAATCATCTGCATCTAAATAAAAACTCTCAGCACCTGCTAGAGAGCTACAGGCTGGCTTTCTTTTTTCTTTTTCTTTTTTTTTTTTTTTTTGAGATGGAGTCTCGCTCTGTTGCCCAGGCTGGAGTGCAGTGGTGTGATCTCAGCTCACTGCAACCTCCACCTCCCAGGTTCAAGTGATTCTCCTGCTTCAGCCTCCCAAGCAGCAGGGATTACAGGTGCCTGCCACCACACCTGGCTAATTTTTGTATTTTTAGTAGAGACAGGGTTTCATCATGTTGGCTAGGCTGGTCTCAAACTCCTGACCTCAAGTGATCCATCCACTTCGGCCTCCCAAAGTGCTGGAATTACAGGTGTGAGCCACTGTAACCTGGCCGAGAGAGCTACAGGCTTTCTTCTGAGATTTTGTAAGTCAGACTCTATGACAACATGTGATAGGGAAGTCATCTTCTCCTTCACCTGTGACTTCCTGAAGTGAGGGCAGGACCAGATGTGATGAAGGACAAAGAATAAGAGGAAGTGGCGCTGACCAGGCCTCACACAGGCAGTTATCTCTGCTGTGGCCTTGGCACCTTCCATTTCCCTGGGACTTTTCCATCCCTTCCTCTTTTTCTTTCTTCTATGGCTATAATTTCTCCCTATTCTCCTCTGCAAATTCTTCCTCTCCTTCCTCTTTTGGAGAAGCAGCCTCAGTCCTTACTTCTTCAGGTCAGAAGTAAGGGAGGAGAGGGAGAAAGTGAGGAAAGGCCTCCCCCACGAGCCCCCTTCAGCACCACAGGAAGTCTCTGCTCTGAGGAGGAGGAGGAAGGTGGCAGGGAGGGAGCGGGCACCCTGTTTTGTTGCTGCTGCCCCTGAGATACTTGTTCGGGTGCCCACTCACACCAGGGCTGGTGTGGCAGGCAGTGGGAAGGGACCAGGAACAGCGTCCATCCATCCTCTCCCCACCTCCTCTCCAGTTCCTCAGGACCCAGGTGCCTGGCCAAACTCACTCTGTCAGGGATGCTGAGCTCCTCTCCGTGGAACCACAGTAGGGGCTTGGCGAGAGGGGAACCCTCCTTCCACCACGTAACAGGATGAGGCGAGGTACAGAATCAAACTGTAGTGTCACTGTCAAGGCTGGTGGCTGAGAGGATGTGATGGGGAAGCAAAGGTGCAGGGAAGAAAGGAACAGAGCTTCCTGACAGTCCAGGTTGATATTTATTTCTCCACAAAGAAGTCATTGAAAATAGCTTATTGTTTCTTCCATACTTCTACACTCACATACAGAATATGTCTATGCACACACATATATACAGTTGACCCTGAACAACATGGATTTGAACAGTGTGGGTCCACCTATACACAAATTTTTTTCAATAAATATATTGGAAAAATTTTGGAGGTTTGAAACTATTCGAAAAAACTCAAAGACAAACCGCAGAGCCTAAAAATATCGAAAAAAGAAAAAGGCTAAGTATGGTATGAATGTATAAAATGCATGTAAATACTAGTCTATTTTTTTATTTACAACTGCAAAATACACACAAATCTATTATATATGTTAAAATTTATCAGAATGTACACACTCACTAACAGATCATATGTGCCGCTATTCACATTCAAAAGAAATGTAAGCAAACTTAAAGATGCTGTATTAAATCATATGGCATAGTCCTAGCTAGAGCAATTAGACAAGAGAAAAAAATAAAGGACATTCAAATTGGAAAAGAGGAAGTCAAACTGTCACTGATCGTCAGTGATATGATTGTATACCTGGAAAACCCTGAAGACTCATCCAAAAAAACTCCTAGATCTGATAAATGAATTCAGTGAAGTTTCAGGACACAAAATCGATGTAAACAAATCAGTACCACTGCTCTACTCCAACAATGACCAAACTGATAGTCAAATCAAGAACTCAATTCCTTTTGCAACAGCTGCAAAAAAGAAATCATAGATGACACAAACAAATGAAAACATCCCATGCTCACGGATGGGTAGAATCAACATCAAGGAAATGACCATACTGCCAAAAGCAATCTGCAGATTCAATGCAATTCCCATCAAATACCATCATCATTCTTTACAGAACTAGAAAAAACAATTCTAAAACTCATACGAAGACAAAAAAGAGCCCACATAGCCAAAGAAATACTAAGCAAAAAGGAAAAATCTGAAGTATCCCATTACCCAACTTCAAGCTATGCTACAAGGCTATAGTTACTAAAACAGCATGGTACTGGCATTAAAAATAGGCACATAGACCAATGGAACAGAGGAGAGAATCCAGAAAAAAGCCAAATACTTATAGTCAACTGATCTTTGACAAAGCAAATAAAAACATCAAGTGGGGAAAGGACACCCTATTCAACAAATGGTACTGGGATAATTGGTAAGCCACATGTAGAAGAATAAAACTGGATCTTCATCTCTTACCTTATACAAAAATCAACTCAAGATGGATTAGACTTAAATCTAAAACCTGAAACCATAAAAATACTAGAAGATAACATCAGAAAAACCCTGCTAGATATTAGCTTAGGCAAAGAATTCATGACCAAGAAACCAAAAGCAAATGAACAGAACCAAAAATAAATGAGGGACATAATTAAACTAAAAAGCTTCTGCACAGCCAAAAAAAAAAATCAGCAGAGTAAACAGACAACCCACAGAGTATGAGAAAATATTCATGAACTATGCATCAGACAAAGAACTAACATTCAGATCTACGAGGAACTCAAACAAAAGAGCAAGAAAAAATCAAATAACTTCATCAAGAAGTGGGCAAAGGACATGAATAGATAATTCTCAAAAGCAGATATACAAATGACCAACAAACCTATGAAAAAATATCCAACATCACTATAAGAGAAATGCAAATTAAAACCATAGTGAGATACCACCTTACTCCTGCAAGAATGGCCATAATTTAAAAATCAAAAAACAACGGATATTGAAATAGATGTGGTGAAAAGGAACACTTTTACACTGCTGGTGGGAATGTAAATTAGAACGATTAAAAACAATATAGAAATTCCTTGAAGAGCTAAAGTAGAACTATCATTTGATCCAGCAATCCCACTACTGTGTATCTACCCAAAGGAAAAGAAGTTATTACATAAAAAGACACTTGCACATGCCTGTTTATAGCAGCACAATTTATAACTGCAAAAATATGAAACCTAAATGCCTATCAACCAATGAGTAGATAAAGAAATGGATACACCATGGAATACTACTTACCACTGCAGCAAGTTAGATGGAGTTAGAGACCATTATTCTAAATGGAGTAACTCAGGAATAAAAAAATAAGTATTGTATGTTCTCACTTATGTAAGTGGGAGCTAAACTATGAGGGTGCAAAAGCCTAAGAATGATATAACGGTCTTTAAGGACCCAGGGAGAAGGGTGGGAGGTGGGTAAGAAATAAAATACTACACATTAGGTTCAGTGTACACTGCTCAGGTGATGGCTGCACCAAAATCTCAGAAATCACCTCTAAAGAAATTTTTCATCTAACCAAAAACCACCTGTTCCCCCAAAACTATTGAAATAAAGATTTTAAAGAGAAGGGTAATTATAGTTTAAAATATATATGGCATAGAATTAACTGTAGTACATACAGCACTACTGTAATAATTTTGTAGCCACCTCCTGTTGTTATTGAGGTGAGCCCAAGTGTTGTGAGTATCCGTTTAAACATCATATCGTGCTAATTATCTTCGTGTGATCAGTTCATCTCTCCAGTCAGTCGTGTATACCAGTAAAAAGTGATCTCTCACAGTTCTCTTGCATTTTTCATAGTGTTTAGTGCAATACCATAAACCTTGAAAAACATCATGGGACCCATAGGAAGTGTCACTAATGATGCTGAAGTGCTCCCAAGAAGCAAAGTCATGACATTACAAAAAAAAAAAAAACTTAATTGCTTAATACATACCATGTATTAAGATGACTTGATGGAGAAGAGTGCTTCCAAACCAGTGCCAGACTATGAGGAGGAAGACAGAAAACATGAGACAATCTGGCAGAAGCCTTCTGATTGTTCAAGATTGCTTTGACTTCTTTTATGACATGGACTCTTCCATGATACTGGCACTGAAACTGAAGCAAATGGTTGAAGAAGAATTAGCACTGTAGCATAGAAACACTTCTAGAGAAACAAAAACGCAAGAAAGTCAGACAGAAATTATGATGCATTTCTATAAAGTTACACTGAGTGCTTGTCTCTCCTGCCCCTCCTGCCTCCACCTCTTCCACCTTGCCACTCCTGAGACAGCAAGACCAGCCCCCTTTGTCCTCCTCCTCCTCAGCCTACTCAATGTGAAGACAAGGATGAAGACCTTTATGATAATTCACTTCCACTTAATAAGCAATAAATATATTTTCTGTTTCTTATGATATTCTCAAAACATTTTATTTTCTCTAGTATATTTAATTGTATGGATGCAATATATAATACATATAACATATAGAATATGTGTTAATGGACTGTTTACATAACGTAAGGCTCCCAAAGAACAGCAGGCTATTAGTAGTTAAGTTTTTGGGAAGTCAAAGTTGGACCCAAATTTCTGACCTGCACAGGGATTGGTGTCCCTAACCCTCCATTGTTCAATTGTCAACTATATACATACACAGACATGTAGTTTTATACTTCAGAAATATTACAGATAAAACAGAGTTTTTGAGGATAGTCTAGGACCCAATCGCCATTTATTTTAAGAAGTGTTGCACAAGCAGGAGATAATTCAATAAATTCTTAAGTCCTTGCATTAGATGAGTACTTATACTTTACTTGTAAAGATAAATACACTGTGTATGATTTCTCTGCTGCTTTCTTTTTTCTTTTTTTTTCTTTCAGACAGTCTCATTCGCTCAGGCTGGAGTGCAGTGGCACGATCTCAGCTCACTGTAACCTCCTCCTCCCAGATTCATGTGATTCTCCTGCCTTAGCCTCCTGAGAATCTGGGATTACAGGCATGTGCCACCACAGCCAGCTAATTTTTGTTCTTTTAGTAGAAACAGGGTTTCGCCATGTTGGTCAGTCTAGTCTTGAGCTCCCAACCTCAAGTGATCTGCCTGCCTGAACCTCCCAAAGTGCTGGGATTACAGGCATATGCCACCATGCCGGCCCTAAGCTCTTATCTTGTTTGGTTTTCCTGAGAATCCATCTTGAGCCTGGGGAACTGTACATGTATGTGCTTCCTATACCAAGTAAAAGGGAAGCATTCAAAGGAGGGGATATTGAGGAGGGAAACTGGGAGACAGTATTGGCAAGTGTAGTAAAGACCAGTCTTCAATTCTAGCTGAATTTGAAGATTTTGTTTTTGTTTTTTTTAGGCTTAAATTCTTTTTTTTTTTTTTTTTTGGTTCATGTATCCAACATCATGATCAGATTTTGTTTCTGAGAACAACTTGCAAAGCTCTATTGCATGATCTTATTTTAGTGATTCTCACTATAAGATATCCCAGCCACAGGTTACCACAGTCTGGTCAATACTTGCCCTTCTTTTTTTTTTTTATTTATTTTTTTTTATTTTTTGAAAGAAAGAAAAAGAGAGGAAAGAAAGTGAGAGTGAAAGAGAGAAAAAAAAAAGAATGTACGAGAGAAAGAAAGAGGAAGAGAAAGAGGGAGAGAGAACGGGATTCTTGTTCTATTGCCCAGGCTAGAATGCAGTCTAAAAATGGGTATTAAAAACCTCTATTATGCCCTTCTTAACCTCTTGTGTATTACCTCGTCTCAGTTATGAAACATGAAGGACATGATCATTTC